>JAPYZE010000627.1:0-47316 GCA_030522805.1 Leptomastidea abnormis
TATATATATATATATATACACAGTCGCTGCTCCAACTCTTTTTTTTCAGCTCTCTTTTCTTTCTTTATCTTCTCATACTTACCTGTTCTATCTTTCCTTTTCTCTTATTTTTTTTTATATTGTTTTTTGGAAGCTCCAAAAGAGTTAAAAAAAGGGAGAAGAAAGAAGTGAGAGAAGTGAAAGAACAGAAGATTAAGGGCCTTACTTTTTAGGATAAAGCTTCATATAATTTTGTTAAGAAGGAGTATAAGAAAAATTAAAGTGAGAAAGAAAGTAAGGAAGGTAGTGATTATATATCAGTGTTCGGTTTGCTCCAGGACTATACAACGGGACTGTTCGTTATCAGTGCATGGTTTAGAAAGAAAAAATAAAAAAAAATATGTGAAATAACTCGTTGACTGACTAGTGCTTTATTTATTTTTTTTGTTCTAATTCGTGTGTTTATATTATTATAACACGGCTTCTGAAATTACTGCTATTGCTGTCGCTTGTGCTATTTCTACATATACACAAATACACAGAGAAAGAAACACCTATACTATTATGCAAGTACGAGTGTGATGTCGTAGTTTGTCGACGTCAAGTTGGATTATTTATTCTAATAGACTACAACTACTATTACTACTATACTACTACTACTTTAAAACACACTGTCTATGTAGTTTACCACTATTATTGTTGTTGAATAGTTACTGCTAAATAACATTAATGCTGATTTTTTTTTTTTTATTTGCTCCGTTTATTCAGTGTGTATAAAATAAAAAGATATCGTATATAATTTCAAATTCGTGTTTGTGTAAATAACGAAGAGGAAAAAGAAGAATCAAAAGGTGTAAGTGTGTATATGTGTGTAAATGTGTAGCAAGAGAAAGATATAAAGAAATATAAATTTGAAAGCTTAAAACGTAGTAGTAGTATATAGTACATAGTAGAGTAATAGTAGAAAAGCTATATATCGCAATGCTACAGCAATCGACGTTATTCCTACTGCTGCTGTTGCTGTTGCTCCTAATGCCGCGACAGCACGTTTCCCCTCATTCAGGTAATATATGAGTGAGTGTATGTGTGTGTATGTATGTATACACATTCAACAAACTCTCGCGGCTGCTTTCCCTTTGCCAGTTATTATCTTTTGTGTGTGTGTGTGTGTGTGTGTGTGTGTGTGTGTGTGTGTGTGTGTGTGTGTGTGTGTGTGTGTTGTGTGTGTAATTCAATACGTATATAGGTATATGTAACAATGTATACAATATTAGTTTTTTTTCTTTAATTTTTATTTAGTAGTTTGTAATAATTGATAGGTGCCTTACTAGATAGAAAAATGGAAAAAAGCTCTCTTTGTTGTCACAAATTGTTTTCTCAATTCGTGAATCGTGATAAAAGCAGCCGACAACACCGATGATAATGACGATGACGATGACTGAGGGGAAGAGAGTGTGTGTGTATGTGTGTGTGTGTGTGTGTGTGTGTGTGTGTATATATATATATATATATATATAGTCATCGAACGCGCAGTCGACACACAGACACACACACAGATATATACAGGCATACGAAAACGCGTGTATAAACTTCTGTACATATATAAATGCAGAAAGCGAAATAAAGCTGTGAATTTGTATACATATGTGCAGACTCTCTGAGAGTATTATATATAGAAGCTTGAAGCAAGAAATGGTGTGTGTTGGTGTGTGAGTAGTGGAAGAGAGGAAGAGCAGAGCGGGGGAAACGAGAAAACGGAGAGTGTAGTTGTATATAGGTATATATGAGAGAAAGAGCGGACGACGGGGCTTATGGACGTGGGGGCCGAGGCTGCTGCTCCGTTGCTCCGTTCCTTCGTTGATGTTGCTGTTGCTGCTGCTTGCAGCTTTAATGCTATATATACTGTATTTAATATACTGGATACAGGTTCTGAATTTGCAAAGCTGAGAATAAGTTTGTGAACGAGGATCTTTTGTTATTGTGATCTTTTTTTGTGATTTTTTGGAGTATACAATTTTAAATCTTAATTTATTATTGTTGTGTGTTTAATTTATTTATTTATTTAATTTATAAAAGTTATTTTAGTTTATCAATTTTAAACCATTTAATCTGTTTTTTTTTCTTTATTTTTGATTTGTGAGTTGAGTTCAAAAATAAACAATCAACTTGCAAGCTCTCGATTTATAAACCTAGACTTATATTTTCGTAAAAAGAGTTCTTTCTACAAAAAAAAAATTTTTTAAATGTTAAAAAGCTCTAATAAAATATGGTTACTTGAGTTATTTTTTTTAAACGTTGTATGTGTGTATTTATATATATTTCGTTGTCTTTGTTATCGAAGCCTCTTGCATCGTATATTGACCCCTGCTGCAATTAGAGCTTGCTTTAGAACATATCCATCACTCTTTTTTATATGTCGTATCCAAACGTATCCTCAAGATTTTTTATTTTCCTTGCACAGGTGCCAAATATACACCCATGACATACACAACAATTCATCACCTTATTACTAAATTTCTTTGTTTTTTTTTTTTTCTTAATAGAGGAACACCTTTAGTACAAGACTCAAATCTGAAAATTACCGAGACAACCAGCAAAGCCACTCTTTTTTCTGCGTCTTTACTTTTCTCTCGTTTTCTCGTTCTCTTTCTCTCTTTATGTAACTTTCTTAGTCTCTCTTTTTCTCATCTCATTCAGCAGAATATACATATATATTATGAACATATACCAAAGGTCCCTTATCGTCCAGTTCAATCTTCCTCCCCCTCTGTATCATTTTTTTTTCTCTCGTCCCCTTCCTGTAGCTGTATAGGTATATATATATGTGTTCATATCTTCCTTTTCGTTTTCTCAGCTTCTCGTTCTACTCTTGCTGCTGTTGAATTTTACGCTATACCTTCTTCTCTTCATATAGGTACTTACTATCTTTTATTTTTTTTAACAACTTGATTTTACAAAGAAAAAGTTAGTTTCTTACTGTACAGTCAATTTTGGGAAAATCAGTACAGCGGTATGTTTCTTTTTGCATTTCGTTACCTATTTTATACAAAAATCCAGTCGAGAAATTTCTTTTAACTCTGGTATTTTTAACACCCTCTTTTCTTTTTTTCTTCTTTAGATAATTCTCTACAGTCTGATGGACAAGCTTACTTGTTTAGAGAGATTGTGTGAGAAAAAGATTACAAGCTCGAAAGCGATTGAGGTGTGCTTTTGGCACTTGGGGTTTAAAGCTTAAAGTCTGCTTCTTATCACAACTTTACAGGATATGTATGTATATGTGTATTATAAACATTGGCATCGACGATGTTCATATAGGTGTATGATTATTTTCTTGAGGGTTTTTTTTTATTCTCTTAATGTCTTTTTCTTTATTTCATACTTACATTGGATAATGTATCTTTCAAAAGATTAAATGATTTATGAGAGAATTTTTTTTTTTTTTAATTTTGGATCATTTTTTAAATAAATTAAAAATATAATATTTTAAATGAAAAATTTATTAATATAATTACGAGTTTTTAGTATTTATTTTCCTACTTTTAACAATCACAAATATGGTTTTTCAAGAATGATGATTAGGTATATAGATAAGTGAGTAGCATATGAAAGACTTTAGTGATATCTAATCGGTATTTATTTGTGGGAGTTTTCCTTAGTTCTACCCACTATTACTATGCCAATGACTTTTTTTTTCTTTTTATCAACATTAAACAGCAGAGTTGATTTTAGTTATAGCCTAGTTAATTTATAATCAATGTGATACAAACGTTTTAAGTAAATCTAACTCCAAAATTAATTTATTGTTTTACTTACAAAAATAATTTAATAAAAAATTATTAAAGAAATTTAAAAATAATACGTGTACATAAAACGCATGCGCAAAGGCTCGGTTAGCCAAGCGATTGGCCAGAAACTATATATACACAAGTAAAGTATGTAGGTGTAGAGAAAGACAGACTGTTACTGCTGCTGTTGCTGCTGCTTGTTTCGTTTCTCGATTTCATTTTCGTCCGAGAAAACACACGCAGTGTGCCTCTGTTGTATTGTATGTATATATAGGTATGTACACACGCAGTCGAACGAACACTCTGACTCTGACTCTTTCGCCCCCACAAAGTGTGCGTCTTTAGAGATTGCCAAGTTCCTCGTCTTTTATAAAATCTCATAAGTAACAACGATTTACTTGGCTCCATCGTCTTTTTTTTTAATAAAAGTGAAATCGAGATCGATCGAGAATTGGCTTGCTTTTAATTACAGGTAATATAATAATATACAAAATTTACGCTTTTCAAACATGTCTTTGTTTTTCTAACCTAAAAATCGAAAGTGCTGTTTTGCTATGTTCCTCTCTTCCTCACTTAGCTTCTGCGTATATAGAATTATCTTTTCAATAAGCAAGATAAACGCATTAAAATTGGTATACATGGATTTTAAAATAGTAGAAATTTTCTGAAAATTCGGTCAATAATATATAGAACATCGTCAGATTTTACCTGAAATGAAAATTTAGGTGAATATTGGATAGGAGGGGAGGGAGAGAAGCACAATGTGTCACGTCATTCAGAGGGGATCTCATATTCCCCTGATGGTCAAACTCTGCATTTTCGTTCGTATGCCCGATGAACAACGCGGCTGACTGCATCGTCCTTGATATTGTTTTTCGACAACCGCGTTAGGCCCTCCGGGGGGGCCGTAACGGGGGAGGGGGGCGGCCGTTACAAAAGACGAGAAAAAGAAAAGGAAAAGTAGAAATTTACATTTGGGACCTTTTTTGGGTTAATATACATGCATATTTCCTTTCTTATTTTGTGTGTTGTATATTTATACCTATAGGTATATATACATATAAGATTTACAAGTCTTGTGTTCCCAATCTTGCATACAGACTAAGTGTGAAAAATTTCTAAGCATGCACGTCTAAACAGACATTGATTCGATATTACAATCGTCAAGCTATTATAAAGTAATAAGAAGGGACTTATTATTATTCTTGGGTGAGTGATCAGTTCTTTTTTAGCAGTAATATTTTGTAGTGCATTATTATAGTTGGCTGTAAGATTTAAGGTTGTCAAAAGTGCAAGGTTTGGGAAAAAAATAAGTTAAGGTGCTTTCGAAAAATATTTAAAAAAAATACAGTTAAGTATGGTTGCATAATGGTTCTGTGCATTTGGTTAGTCCATTTTAGAGAGCGACGTTTTTTGATCGGTTCATGAGTCATTCGTTTTTGTTTATTGCTTCGTTAAGAATCAATTACTTAAGATAATTGAGTTTGTTCAAGACTTTATGTTTTTGGATAAGTTAAGGGTAATGATTTGTTTAGATGCTAAAAGTTTATTGTGTTTGGCATTTTGCTTTTTTTATGTAACTTAAAATATTTTTTTAGGTTAATTTTATGTTGATATTAATAACAATAGTGCATACAGTTTTAGATTTTGTTAAAAATCAAGAGAAGAATGTTAATAGGATTAGATAAGTAATTCTTATAAATGTAAATCTTTTTTGAAAAACAATTGGGATAAAAATTCATTTTTTTAATATTAAATACTATGTGGATATTTTAAGACTTGCATAATTAGAATGTTAATTATGTATTTATAAGAAGAGTAATTAAATTTAAAACATTAAATTTCTTGTAAATTAAATACTTCTCATACATTTTTATACATTATTGATTTCTTGAGACCCTTTATTTTTTCAAAATTAAATAATATAAAATAATTGAATTGATTGTATTTATTTTTGTTTACAGATAGAATAGTGGCATGAGTCGCTTAATCTATGGCAGATCAACAAGATCAGTCGTTGTCCGGGGGGTCTGTAGAGAAGGCCAGTGCTTCAGCAGACACCTCTAGAGTCAAGGGGAAGAGCTCTAGCAGTGGCGGAAGAAAACGTCACAATAATAGTGCAGCGCAAGTTACATTTGAAGAAAAGAGACGCAGACAAGTTGCTGGTGACCCGCAGTCACTGCAGGCACTAACTCACAAACATCAACGTTCTGAAAATTCTAAAACAGAAAGTAAATCAAAAAATGAACGCAAAAACAATGGAGTTGGTGTAGAATGCTTGATCGGTAATTAATTTTTCAAGTCTTACAATTATTTAATTTTTATATGTAATATTTTAAATTTATGACTTTTATTATATTAAAAAAATATTGTTAATTATGTTTTTGTATCAGTATACATTGTAAATTTGTTAATTATTAAGTATTTTTACTGATATTTTTAATAATATCAGTATAAATTAGTTATTATTTCAAGTAATTAATTTCTTTCTATATTCAAGTTTTGTAAATGTTTGATAAAAAAATTTTGCATTACAATTTCATCTCTTTTTTGATCAAAATTTGCAAGTTTGATTATAATCTCAAACAGTTAAAAGAATTAAAAAAAAATATTTAAAATTGAATTCAAGTATTTTCTTATACTAGTAATTATCAGTTAATCACACATAATGGAAAAAAAATTATTCACGATATTGAGATATTTCTTATCTATTCAACAGATACAGAGTCAAGACAGCAGCAGCAAAGAACGCACCAGACTAATTACAACAGTTCAACTGCTAACACAAGAATACGTAGTTCAAGACGTACTCATTTGCAAACCGAGTTGAATTCGGCGCCTATCGATTGCGTGGCATCACGTACACGTTCCCGCACACCTCAAAACCGTTTAAATAACCCTCAAGGACCGGAAATTAGTAGTAGTATCGGTGACTCGTCTTCGTCACTTTCTCTGCCATCACCTACTAGTGGGCACAGAAGTAGCAAAAAGTCCCATACTCATCACTTTTATCATAACGTTCAAGTCGCCAGTCATCCTTCAACATCTAAAGGCAACAGAGGTTGGTTCATGCTTTTCTATTTCAGTAAATAACTTTTTGGAATTAATAATTTTTTTATACCTTAACTAACTATACCTGCTTCAATTAATAGTTTTGTTATTGAAAACTTAAAGTTTATTTCTAAAATATTTAAAATGGCTTTTAAAGATATTGTCATGTAGGTATAAAAAGGTATGACTAGAAGTAAAAGTTTAACCTTAAAAAAGGTGATGGGATCATATAACACATAAATTTGTTAATTATTAAGTATTTGTTAACTATGATGTATTCAAGTACAATTTTTTTGATAATCTAAACAAGTACAAAAAATAATTTAAAGCATATATTAACTTAAAAAATTTCACCGTTTATTCCTAATATTAACTAACAACTAATATAGAAAAAAAGTATCCAGTTTATTACACTTGTGCACATGCATATGGATTTTTTTATTTTGTACATTATCTGATTTAGTGTTAGGAAATTGATTATTGGTTCTTATCACACACTAAGATTTTATATATCACTTCCGATACGTATCATAAAATTACAAACAAAAGTAGCATCTAAAATTATTAAGTTTATTGGTAAAGTTACTAGATGTATAAAGTCTAAAGCATATATACTATTAAGATAAAGCTTGCACTAGTTTGAAATATATTAAATTGTATTAATTTAAGCAATTGTGGTAGTGGTATAACCCAAATAATAATTGCAAGAGCTCACGTGCTTTTAGAAAGTAAAAAATAAAAAAAAATAAAAAAATGTATCTTGTAAAATATTAGTAGGTAGGTTTCAAATCTTTGAAAAATTAGCAAAAAAAGTCAAATCGGAATGTATCACATTAGGCACGAAGATGAGCGAATGTCTGGAAGGATTCGTGTCCGCTGTCAAAGCGCTTTTTCCGATATCAGCGCAAACCTATCATCAAGAAGGTAAGCCTGCGCTAATAATCGCAAATTTCATAATGGCATTTTCTGCTCTCTTTTATATCTATATTATCCTTTTTGAGTTTTGTAAAGTAGAAAATATCAGACAAACTAAATTTTTTTTCATTAAAAAAAAGGAACTATTACTTGACGTGTTCTTATCCCTGTACATCCAGACATTGCACAATTTCGTAGAATATCTTATTGAATTAAAGACATCCGATTGTCGGAAGTGACATTTAATTTCCGTATGTAAATTTGCATGTTAAAAAAAATTGTATAATAATAAAGTTATTACTTTGTGTTGATTAAAATTGTTTATAAAGTTATTATGAGCTTGCAAAACTAAAATTTTTCAATTTTAATAATTATTTAATTATTCATTGGAATTAAAGATAGAATTCATTTCTTATTTTGTCAGTAATTTTTTTTTTTCCAAGATAAATTTAATTTGAAATCCAAATTTGTATGATTAAATAATACATAAATTGTTTTAGATACAACACTCTTTTAATGTTTATCAAAGAGATTCTATTTGTTATAAATGTACAAAAAAAGTAATAGATTTATCCCCGTACATATTCATGCATTTATCAGGTCACAAAATATGTTATTAATATAACAAATTATTCTAAACAACACAAATCAGCATTGACTATTAGTTAAAGAGTTAGATATTTATATTAGTTGCTACATCACCCATACTTATCAATATTTACTACATTGCAACGTTTACTCATATTTTTTTAGTTTTATTTTCCACATCCTATCACTTTTTTAATATTACATCAATGTATGTGTGCATTGATCCTGCATGAAAATATTCTAATTCATACATTTTAAAATATTGTTATAATAATTATTTATAAACAGAGTTAGAGAAAGCTATACATATTTAAATTTTACATATCTATCAACCGTACCAATAATTTTTTTTTTCTTTATTTACTGTAAAATTAATCATTATTATTACAAAAATAAATTAAAACGTAATAGTTATCTTAAATTATTACATTGAAATACTATGAAAAATATTTGTGCATCACTTATAATCATTGCTAATTGCACATAAATAATTTTTTTACTTTAATATAATATAATATTTATATTTTTTAAAAATTAAATAATGATTTTGAAACAACTCGATTAAAAATTTCAACATATGTATAATAAAAAATGTTAATATGTTATGTACCCTAGTAATAATTGATTCAGTTTTTAAGTACATACAAGCATATATTATTAATTCTTGCATGAAATTTTCATACAAAAATAATAATTTCCTGAATTATTTTCATTAAAGGAAATTTTTTTATCTACAACATTAAAACAAACTTTGTATCACAAGCATTGATAGTTATGATATTCTAGATTTTTTTTTACATAAAGTGAATTGATTTCCGCAATTCATAAATATTTTATCGACGAATCCATGACTCTTTATTCAAATAATTATAATATTCATCTTTGACTTCAATAATTATTTCACAACTGTTTAATAGTCATAACTTTCATATTTATAATTTCATGAATTTGTTCTACCCACATAATTTTAGGTCATACTCACCTTTACTCTCAAAACGTTAATAATCTCCAATATTATTATTGTTATTATTATTATTATTATTATTATTATTATTATTATTATTATTATTATTATTATTATACTTTATTAAAACGTTATTGTTTATTCTAACGAATGTTAACTGCAGTATTTTCTTGCTGCCTCTATATGGCAAGACAGATGAATTTGAATATATCGCACATACATTAGCTTCATAATCATATTCGTAATATCGTGCATTAAGCAAGAAATTAATGTTTCACTTGAAAGTTTTTAAATTTTTAAAACTTGTTTTGAAGCTTTCAATTTAGCAATCTTAAAAAAAAATCTTTAGGACTAGATCACTCGAGCGTTATCGGCTCCACCTGCGAGCTTGAATGAATTTATACTTAAGTTTTTTGAGCAGCCTATCTGTAGTAAATACCGCGCTTCCACATACCAAGGATACTACTATTATTCTTACGCACAATAGCATACACTATTGATATATGAAAAAAGTTGAATAGCTCTTGAATTCTTCAAAACCAATGACAACACCAATGAATACACACAAACAACAGCAACAACAAATCTAAAACTACGAATAAATTACTAATTTAGTAAATATTAAGTCAATGATAAACTAAAATCAAATTGTTTTTATTTTGCTTGCTTGATTTTAGGCTCAAAGGGTGTCCAGGGTGGCAGCAGCAGCGGAAATTGCAACGTCAACGGGAGTTCAAGCTCGTCGACGCTCGTGGGAACGCTTGAAAGCAGCGGTGTCAGCAGCAGTAGCAGCAGTAGTAGCAGCGCAGTCGGCCATCACCATCACCAGCAACACCACCACCACCAGCATCAGCACCACTCACAGCAGCAGCAGCAGCACCACAGTAGCAGCGCCGGCGCCGTCGGGGGCGTCGTCGGTCATCAGACGCTGGGTGCCAAGGCCAGCATCAGAGTGGGTAACGCGGCCAGCAACGGCGGCTCGGCGGAGGGTGGCGGTGGTGCTGGTGCCTCCCTACAGGCGGCTGCCGCCGCCGCGCATGACGCCGGGCTAGCAGGCTCCAGCAGTAGTAGCACCGGAGGTGGTTACCACCATCACCATCACCATTACCACGCGCCTCCCGCCGGCTCATCCAGCGCGTCCTCGACCTCGATTGCACCCTCGGCCACCGCCACCACAACCGCCGGCGGTAGCAGTGCAGCTATCGCGGCAGCCGCAGCAGCAGCCGCGGCCGCAGCATCTTCTTCGCTGCATCATCACAACAACCATCACCACCACCATCATCATCATCACCACCAAGCAGCCGCCGCAGCCGCTGCCGCTGCAGCAGCAGCCTCTTCTCTAGGTGGTAACGCAACTTTAGCGGCAAATTTGGCCGCCGTCGCCGCGGCAGCTGTGCACAGTGGCAGCACTGCCAGCCAGCAGCAGCCACCGCCGCAACACAAGCATCTGCTACGCTCGCGAGTCAAGCTCGGCAACGACCACGTTAAGGAACAGCTTGGACATTCGAGTGCCAAGTCACAGAGCAAGTACTACAAAAAAGAGACCTCGTCGTCGAGCTCCTCTGCATTCAGGTGAGCTTTCATCTCTCTTTTTTTATTTCTTTTTTTCTTTCTCTCTTTCTTTCTTTTTTTCTTTCTCTCTTTCTCTTTTTCACTCTCTCTTGTTATTTTTACCTCTTGCGAGGGAATTTCGGACACTTTTTGCGTATAGGTCGACCCTGCAAGATGCCGAGGCCAGTAGAGTGTGTCTCGTGTATATTTTTAAATGCACCGGTAATTAATGCAGCGAGCTGCCTAGTACGTAACTCGATTGAATAATGGTCGTCATTAGTAGGACACGCTCAATTGACGACCAGCAATGAAAAATTTGAATTTGATTATTTATTTTTTTTTTTATTATTTTTAATTGACCTCACGTGTTTGTAATACAGATAATTGTAATAAAATTCTACTATGCTTTTCCCGGTCGAGAAAGTTGGACGAAGGTATATTTATATAGCGCGAAATTTAAAGTTAGTTGTCTTCTGCGTGCTTTCAGCTGAGTCGAATTGGCAACACTTTTCACACACATGTGCTTTTGAGGAAGATTAGGTACTATATAAATGTTGGCACTTTTGGTACGACCTGCTTTAACTCTTGATAAACAGTCTGTTACTTTTTTAAGCTGTTGTTTTAAAGGGGATTAACTTTAATGACGGCAAAGTCTTAATCACTAATAATTTTTTTTTTTTTAATTAATAAATTAGCAAAATTCTTAATACTTTTATACTTTAAGTTTTAGTAGATATTTTATTTGTAATGCAATTTATAAATTAACACCAAGAATTGTTAGAATATCTTTTAATATTTTAAGAATAATAATTATTTAGTTTCAATTTTTACAAATACTAAATTGATAACTAATGTTTTTAGATTTTAATTTTTTTCTAAATTCATCATATTAAAAAGTTAATAGTAAACAAAAAAATTAATTGACCTTTTTAAAACTATGTTACCATCTTTGAGACGTTACAATATACATTAAAAACTAATAAAATCATCAAAGATTTTCGTATCTATAAATAATCAAATTGAAAAAATAATATTTTTTCGAGTTGATAATTATTAATTTAATGTCTATCTCATTGCATAAAAAGCTTTATATAAAAGAGTCCAAAGCGTCTTCAATACAAATTTTCAATCTCGTTATAGAACAAAGATTACGTACTATTTATTTTTAGCGTAAAAGGTCGTAAGCAAGCGGAACTATATAAAGAAACAATCAAAAGTTGATTGCCGTAGCAAACAAGTTTTATATTTTTTCTTCTAGCAATAATCGAGAGGGCACATACTCTCTTTACTCTTTAATATTTCTAACAATTAATTAAGTAAATTCTCAAAATTGTATATATTCATCGTGACCATATCCGCGTGACCCACATCTAAAACTTGAACCTCGTTTACTACGTATACAAGACGGCGTAACTAACTGCAAGAACTTTCGCTTTATTTTTCAGACACCGCTCGTCGTCCCGGACCAGGAAGTCTGCACACGAGAGCAGCAGCAGTAGCAGCACTGGGCTCGGCAATAGCACCGGGCTCGGCTCCAGCAGTGTCGGAGCCGCCGGCAGCATCGGTGCCGTAATGTCGGGCAGCGACCCGCTCTCGGGCGGGATCGGCGGCAACGGGCCTGGCTCGAACCTCGCCCCGAACTCCCAGTCCTCGGTGTCCTCGACGTCAGTGCCTGGACTGCCGGGCCAGGCCCCGCCGCCACCGCCACCCGCCCCCGAAGACGAGGGCGCGGGCTCGATAGCAGGCGCCACTGCCAGCGCTGCTGGAGGACCCTCGGGCTTATCGGCCGTTGGAGGGGCGGCTGCTGCTGCCGCCGCCGCTGCTGCTGCAGCTGCGGCTGACAGTGAGAGCGATGACGGCGAGGTTGGTCGGCTTCAGGCACTACTCGAGGCCAGAGGACTGCCGCCGCACGTTTTCGGTGCTCTTGGACCAAGAATGCAGCATCTGCTCAATAGGAGTATGGGCGCCAGCTCCGGTAAGACTCGAGAGAGCTTTGGGGAATCTTATTCTCAGTTCTTTGTTTTTCTTTTTTGTCTGTACTCGATATTATTAACACCACACTCAGCAGCAGACTTTTAATCTTACGTGATACGCTTATGCGTATGTATATATTTACTTGTACTTTTTTTATAACGTACTAACATCTTAATTTCTTTTACTTATATATCAAGTTTCTCAACTTGCTTGAAAATTAATGTTTTCGTATTTTACATTAACGTACGTAAAAATAACTACTTCATTTTCTTATTAATAATTTGGTAATCTTTGTCATTAGTTTTTGAATTGTGAATATAAATTTGTGTATTATAAAGTAAATAACAATTATCTGCAAGCTCGGCACAGCGATTTTAAATCTAACAAAAATTCACACGCCTTAACCATGCACACTTCATATGCACGCACGCAAATAACATGGGTTATTTGTTTTTTTCGCTCTGTCCTCAAGATTTAGACTATTTTTACACTACGGTTTCAGCCGCGAAAGCTCAGCAGCTTTTGGCGGGTCTGCAAGCCGACGACGAAGGCGAGCAGCTCCAGGCCGTGATGAGCATGGGTGAGATTTTGGTAATGGGCAACGAGGACACACTCACCGGATTCCCGGTTAAACAGGTCGTAGCGGCGCTTATCAGTTTGCTAAGCATCGAGCACAACTTCGTGATAATGACTCACGCGTGCCGAGCACTCACTTACATGATGGAAGCTCTGCCACGCTCATCGTCCGTTGTCGTCGACGCAGTGCCTGTTTTCCTTCAAAAGCTCGAGTCGATCGAGTGCATGGACGTGGCTGAGCAATGTCTCACTGCGCTTGCCATGCTCTCACGTAGACACAGCAAGACCATTCTTCACGCGGTGAGTAGCAATTTAAATTATGACTGCATCTGTCGATAATTGTAACTCGAGAAGAGCCAGTTTTTTTTCACTGTCATATTTTCTCAAGTGGTAATAAATTAATTTGTTTGTTTTGATATTATAGGGTGGCGTGTCTGCTTGTTTGAAGTTCGTTGACTTCTTCAATATCACAGCCCAACGCGCAGCTCTTACAATCACAGCAAACTGCTGTCAAAACTTGCATCCTGACGACTTTCATCTGGTTGCTGAAAGTCTACCTTTGCTTACGAGCCGACTGACGAACCAGGATAAAAAAAGCGTGGAATGCGTGTGCCAGTCTTTTAGCAGACTTGTAGACAGTTTCCAACACGACGAAGTCATGCTGTACAAGATTGTCAATGGCGAGCTGCTTCAAAATTTGCAACAGTTGGTGAGTCAATTATTTTAACAAAGAAAGTTCACAATTTTATGATTTTTATGTGATCGATGCATCAATGATTTTTAATTTACAGCTGATGATCACGCCTCCTGTTAATAGCGTTGGTAACTTCATAACAGTTCTACGAATGCTTTCTGTGATATCGAATCGTTGCGCCGACTTGGCAATACTGCTGCTACAACAAAATATAGCTTACACCTTGAGCTACTTGCTGACTGGCTCGATGGAAGTCAAAATGGAAGACGTTGAGCTGGTGTCCCGCTCGCCGCAGGAGTTATTTGAAATAACCTGCTTGATCGAAGAACTGATGCCGCCACTACCAGCTGACGGTATCTTTAACGTAGATAGTTTACTAGACAGGTCGAGCAGCCAGCAGGAGACTGTACAGTGGGAGTGGCGCGACGAGAGACAGTGTTGTCATCCATTTAGCGCTATTGACTCTAGAATCATCGAGGTGCGTTATAATTTGCTTGTCAGTGAGTTCTGTTCTTTGAGAACTTATATTTGAAAGTGTTACCTTAATTTATCTTTTAGATGGCTTTTCAAAATGGAGAGGATGAAATCTGCCTGTCCACACTTGGACGAACTTACACAATAGACTTAACTGTGATGAAACAAATTAATGAAGATTTAGGAGTCGCTAGAAGTATATTCCGTAGAGTAAATACTCAGCCGGCTGAAGGTGATAACGTACCGTCTTCATCAAAGTGAGCAAATTTATTGACTTTACAAAATAAAATTTTTATTATGATAAATGATTTTTAATGAATAAATTATATTACAGCAATACGTACGTTGTGCCTCTGATGATCAAAATTAACGAATGGGTCGTAGGTTTTATACGTACACTATTCTCCGTGTTATACGAAGTTTATAGCAGTTCAGCTGGACCAGCAGTGAAATGTAAATGCTTACGAGCTTTACTCAGAATGCTGTACTATTCATCAAGTGATCTCTTAAAGGTTTGCATATATTTTAATTATTATTTTTTTATAAATTAATATTATAATGTTTTTACAATTGTATCCACTTTATTCTTGTAGGAGATGTTGAAAAATCAAGTAGTTTCGTCTCATATAGCAGGAATGTTGGCCTCTCAAGATTTAAGAATAGTTATTGGAGCTCTACAAATGGCTAATATTCTTATGACGAGATTGCCTCAGGTATTCCGCGTTCATTTTCATCGCGAGGGAGTATTGCATCAAGTACGCCAACTAGCCGATCCAGATATTCCTCTTGGAGTATCACCACCCAAGTGTCCTTCTGGTAAGTTTATTTAAATTAAAGTAAAATTAATTTATGAATTAAAACTTTAATCATTTTCTGGCCTGATTATAGGTACATTACAAAGTCCACAACCAGGACCATCGAATACTCCTCTATCTTCCACTGCAACATTATCTTCAAGTAGTGCCACATCCCCTATCGCTTCTCCAACAACAAATGGTAATATTATGTTTGGTGCAATTGCTACAAGCCAAATGAAGCCAAATGTCGCTGCCACAATGGAGACTCGCAGTAGGACCGATATAACTGTCAATATGGAAGATGCAAGCACTCCGCCAAATGCTCATTTGTAAGTACTTAAAATAATCCAAATTAACTTATTTAAACTATTTGCCTAGAGTAAATTGTTAGTAATAATTTGAATAAAAAATTAAAATTAAAAATTTCAGAAGGTTTGGCGATGTTCTTAAAAGAAAGCGCAACAACAAAAAGAGCCGATTCTCACGGTTAGCAAGTAGTGCGCCACAGCAACCAACTACTCCACAGCAACAGCCACAGCAGCAGCAACCGTCGTCGGAACAATCGCAGTTTACAGTGTTTGCAGCCAAGAACAGTAGTCGTTTTCTGGGCAATCTCAATCCCGCTCGTTGGGGTAAGAAGTCTTCTTCACCGAGCAATACAAGCGACAAGCGTGATTCAAGCTCGTCGTCAAGCCTGTCTAAGCCTTCGAGCAATCAGAGCCTAACAGGCAGCAATCGTGAAAAAGCAAAGGCCTGGGTGCGAGAAGAAGCTCAGCAATTTTTGGTTAGATACAACTTGGACGCGCCATGCACACATCCCGCGCTTACCGTACTCTCCAGACTCACTGCAGCAATTCAACGTCTGCAATCTAATGTAAGTCATATATTTATTATTTTTATTACAATAGTTTAAAATAAAGGTTGATTTTTTAATATGCAATAAAAATATGTATTCTTAGGATCAGGATGAAATGTACTCTGCTCTGACGGAACTTCGTGACGTTGTATTGGAAAGTGATATTTCACCGTTTGAAATGAATCACAGCGGCCTGATTAAAGCTCTGCTTAATTACCTCACTACTACGGATGCACCTGGCAATAGATATGATCGTCTTCGAATGTTTTGGAAATTATTCGCAGAGTCTACAGTGAGTAACATGAATCTTTAAAAAAAAAATCTGTAAAGATATAAAATAACGTAATCATATAAAAATTATCTATTTATAGCTGCAAAAAGATTCGATAGATTATAATCCTGGAGCCTTTGGCGCTTTAGTTTCTAAGCTAAACAGTTGCGTATCGCAATTAGAACAATTCCCAGTAAAGGTGCATGATTTGCCAGCTGGTTCTGGAGCCGGTAGAGGAGGCACAAGTGCTCTAAAATTCTTTAACACACATCAACTCAAGGTATGTAACTTTTTTGTTAAAACTTATTTTTGTTTTAAGCAGTCCTAGTAACGAATGTATATTATTATTTCAGTGCAATCTTCAGCGTCATCCAGACTGCAATAATTTAAAACAATGGAAGGGTGGTACCGTCAAAGTTGATCCCCTGGCTCTTGTACAAACCATTGAACGTTACTTAATGGTCCGAGGATATGGCAGGATACGAGATGCTGACTCTATGGTCAGCGATGACGATAATAGTGAAGATGATATAGACGATACTCTCGTAAGTTATAATTCTATGAGAAATCTCTTAGGTGGTCCTATCATAAGAGAGGATTTCGTAAGAGATCGTGTAACAAATTCTAATGTAAGTTACTATAAGTATACTTACTTTTTTGATTTTATAACAATTACATGTTGCACAAAACTTATTGACTATATGTAAGGCCCGACATTGTGTCTTTATTCAAACTGTATTAAATAAGTTATGATGTTATTTTATAGTCAGTATTTTGAAATGTTTGAGTTGTGACTAGGCTTGACTTTTATAAATATTATTTTAATATTTTATTTTTTACGTAGGCGGCTGTTGTTATTAGTCAAGGTTCTGCTAAGCACAAACTACAGTTTTTGATTGGAGATGAAGTTTTGCCATTCAACATGACTGTGTACCAAGCTGTAAGACAATTTAGCTGCCCGGGCATCGATCATTCTGAAGGTGATGCTGATAGTGAACCTCCCCTTGGTCACGACGCCGTCTGGGTACAGACACACACGATATACTACAGGTAATAATTCTTGATTAAAATTATAAATTTTTTTGAGTACCTCAAATAACATTAGTTACATTTTTCTTGTGATGCAAATTAATACATTTATACTGTAATAATAGGCCAGTACCCGAAGAGGAATCGTCCGCGTCAGCAAAACCAGGTTCGAGTTCGCAGTCAACTAGTCGCAAGGGCAAAGGCAAAAGCACAAAAATAAGTTCGAAAAGGAAAGAGGACTGTTTATGGCTGGATGGCACGATACCACAGCAGCGTTGTCCTCTCTCGCCATTCCTGACACCGACCTTACCACCTGTGGTTACAATCACAGACGCTTCGCTAGACGGCTTGTGCCTGCTGCGTCTTCTATACGCGCTAAATCGTTATTGGGGTGTGCTTTTCCCACATGCCAAAAGCTTTAGCCTCTTGTCCACGCAAGACTTTATCAATAATAAAATCGCAGCTAAGGCTAGTCGTCAACTTCAAGATCCACTGGTCATTATGACTGGCAATTTGCCGTCATGGCTACAACAAATTGCTACAGTGTGGTATGTTTTATTCATACCTTGGAGTTATTAAAGTTAAAAAAATCAACTTAATTTTTAATATTTTTTATTTTTGACAGCCCGTTTTTATTCCCGTTTGAGACGAGGCAACTACTGTTTTACGCGACGTCTTTTGATCGTGATCGTGCTTTACAACGCCTTCTCGACTCTGCGCCCGAGTTGAGTGGCTCAGATAGTCAGGAACGTGTTACACCGAGATTAGAAAGGAGAAAACGAACAATTTCGAGAACTGATATTCTCAAACAAGCTGAACAAGTAATTCAAGATTTGGCATCAAGTAAAGCTCTGTTAGAAGTGCAATATGTTAATGAGGTAAATTATTTTTTAATGTATAATGAAACTTTCAATTCAATAATGTTTTATTAATGACGAAACGATTGATTTAAGGTTGGAACTGGTCTTGGACCTACTTTAGAGTTTTACGCTTTGGTGTCGCGGGAACTACAACGAGCTGATCTGGAATTGTGGCATGGTAGTTCAAACTTCACTGAACAAGGCTATGTAAATATGAATCAAGGATTATTCTCTGCTCCAATTGCATGGAATACAAAAGTTTCTCATCTTGCCAAACTTAAAACTAAGTTTAAGTTCTTAGGAAAGTTTATGGCTAAAGCTATTTATGATTCAAGAATGGTAAGTCTACAAATAAAGTTATTTTTTAACGATAACTGCTAAATTTTCATTCTATGTGCAGGCAATATTTTATAATGCTTATATTATTTTTTAGTTGGATCTCCCGTTCAGTTTAACTTTTTACCGTTGGTTGTTGAATGAAGAACATGCTCTTACTTTAGCAGACCTCGCTTACGTAGATCAAGACGTTTATCGTACCCTTTGTAAATTACAAGATATTGTGAGGCGAAAAGAGGCTATTGAACGAGATCAATCTTTAAGACATGGTGAAAAAGCTCAGATGATAGAAGCATTAGATTTAGACAGTTGTCCTATCGTTGATCTCGGACTCATTTTCCAACTACCAGGTTACGATAATGTTGAACTGCGAAAAGGTGGAAGTGATATCAATGTTACTATACACAATCTGGATCAATATATTAAGGTATACTTGAAATTCTTCTAAATGTATACAATGATTTTATATGATCAAAAATTATTGATAACTCTTTGTTTTTTTTTCTTTTTTTAGTTGGTAGTTCATTGGTATCTCTACGAAGGAGTGTTCAGACAAATGGAGGCGTTCCGAGAAGGTTTTGAATCCGTATTTCCGCTTTCTCAGCTGCGACTTTTCTTCCCTGAAGAACTTGAAGCAGTATTTTGTGGCCATGCACAAACTGGTGGTAAATGGGATACTAAAACATTATCAGAGTGTTGTCGAACTGATCATGGATACACGCCAGATTCACGAGCAATCCGTTTCTTGTACCAAATTATGTCAGAATATACAAGCGAAGAGCAAAGACAATTTGTCCAATTTGTTACTGGTTCGCCAAGGTTACCTGTTGGTGGTAAGTTTTATCGGAATAATTTTTATAGATATCCTAATATTTAAAAATTTTATGAATTTATTAAACGTTTAAAATTTATTTACTAGGTTTCAAGAGTCTAACACCTCCCTTAACAATAGTGCGCAAAACGTTCGATGTATCGTCGAAACCAGACGAATTCTTACCATCAGTAATGACATGTGTCAACTATTTAAAACTGCCCGATTACTCGACTCTGGAAATAATGAGAGAAAAACTCAGAATTGCTGCGCAAGAAGGCCAACACTCATTCCATCTGTCCTAGAGGCGAACGCATAGAGCGCCTATGCCTATGTTTATTCTTTTATCTACCCCCGGCTCTGCTTAGTGATGACCGCGTAAATAAGTAAACTCATTGGAAAAAAGATTAAACTTATAAAATAACAGAGATCACCACCGGAAGAGCGATGAGTCTTTTACACGTTTTACAAGAAAATTTTTTTTTTTTTTTTTTTGGAAAATGCCAACTTTGAAGTTTATATTATTATTATTTTTCATGTCATTTTATTTTTATGAATTCCAATTCAGTGTTCATTTTTGTACGTGTAACGATTTGGAGTTGTGATATACAATAATTTTATCTGATGGAACAGCAAAATAGAGATAGATATTTGGAGGCCAGATCACGAGCTAGATATAAACTTAAATTAGTGATCTGACTTTAAGGAGCGCTAATTCATCTCTTGTTCGAGAGAGAAAAAGAGAATTGTGTTGCAAATTAAATAAAGAAATTAAAAAGCAACAAAAGAGAGAGAGAAAAAAATAAGCGTTGTACATATGAAATATATTATCTCGACATAGTTTGATATACACACGTCTATATATAAATACTTTATATAATAGTGAAATGAAGGTGGAATAGTGCAAGAAAAGACGGTACCACTCTTAATGAACCAATAAATTGAATTGTAAGCTATGAAGTATAAGACAAAAGACGTTTTGCCTAGATGTAAGTAAAAAAAAAGTTTTATATCATCGATGCATCTCGCGTGTCTTAATGCATCAAATCGCCCGCCCATCTCTCCCCGCCCCAGCTGCTTCTCGTCGAGTGATCGCCGGTGGTGCGATAACGAGCGCGTTTTCTTCGTGGTAAAAATATAAATTAAAGATACAAGACGTTAGATTAAGGCGTGTGCTACATCGAGTTAGTACATAATTTCGATAAAAAAAAAAAAAATCGGGTTTTGGTGGAGAACCAAAACCAAACCGTACATAATATTAATTATAATGATAATGAAAATCGTATCTCTTGTTCGTTGTTCTCTTTAATTTTTGTCTCTTTCCTTTTACATTTTTCATTTTGTAATCGATCTCTCGCGCGTATGCCGTTGCTGCTTATACTCGAGCGAGTGACGAGTGTACCACCTTGTACACACAATTGCACGACGCACAAGTGTCGAAGTGCGTACACCACTGTGTTTAATTTTACTCTGTGTATCGTCTCTTGATTATTATTTGATATTTTAGATCAGAAATAGTTTTGAATATTTCTTAGGTGTGTAAGGGTGCGGCTAGCATCAACAGACCACTTTTTTTTTTCATTATTTATCATTATGGTATTTACTAAATACCTAATTTTGTTTAAAATTTAATGTGTGCTTAGATATAAATCTTTTCTGTCCTGTATTTTATTGTGTTTTTAACAAAATTGAAAACAAAGTTAATTGTAAAACTAATTCTTCAACATCTTTGCGACTAATGGTCTGATGATGTACAACAGTTTTTATTGCACTTAGCAATGTTAATAAAAACATGTTATTGTATAGCCATTGCAAACAAAAGAAGGAGAACATACAATTATTTTTACTATATTCTGATTGAGCGAATCGTTGCAGATGCGAAAAGATGTTCGAATATACAGAAAACGTTTTGGAACAGAGAGAAAGAAGAGAAACAAGTGATACGCGCGATCGTTGCGCGGAAATACTATTATAGCTGAAGTAGAAAGTATCTTGAAGTCTACGATCATACTAAGTGCGTGTTGGTTCTGGATAAGACGATCCAAACCCAATTTTTTCTTATTAATTATAAACAAAAGTTATATTTATATCAGTCCTTTAGCATAAATGAGTTTCATTTTATTAAAATTGGTTTTTTTATTGATATTTGATTCCTTTAATAAAAAAAAATTATGTAATAAATACAATACAAAATTTTTCGTAAATATTAAGCAACTTTTTTATTTTAATATTCCATAATCTCCTCCTTTGCTGTTACAAAGAATAGTATTTGAATAATAGGTAAGTAGTTGAATTAAAAATAACAGAACAACAATCTATATGTAATAAAAATAAGAGTTTGTCAATTTTAATTTAAAAAAAAAAGTAGTATGATTTAAAACAAAAAATTAATTTAAATACAATACAGAATACTTTATTCAATAAAAAGGGTACAAAAACGTAATACATTTTAAAATTATGCAAAAATGAATTGATAAAGTTATAAAAATTATTTCAAATATATCTGTTAAAAATAAAGCATTAATTCTAAGACAAAAAATTAGTGAAAATGAAGATATAAATTAAATTATAAAATTTTTTAGATTGCAGATTTTTTTTTTATAAAATTATATATGGTTTAATTTATTTTTTAACATGGTTAAACATTTCACTCATTACATCAAAAAATACTTTCTTTTTAACAAATTTTATTCAATATATAAATATTTATATAATCATGGCAAGCCAACCAAAAATTAAACAAGTGCCTCCAATTGGAGTCAATTTGCTTAAGCTTCTATCTCCTGTAAATGCATAATAATAACAGGTACCAGAGAAAAGGACTATACCAGCTAACATAAAACCACCAGCCTAAAATAATTTACAATTGATTAATTTCAATTTTAGATTTTTATAATTATTGTAATTTTTATATTTATTAAATAAATATAAATATAAATCAATTTGATTAATTTTTAAGAAAAAATTATTTTACCAAATAAGGTTTGCTACACAGTGGCAGTCCTAAGTATGCCAACGTGTGTATAAAATGATATCTTGATGCCACTTCAAACACTTTCCTCTGTTCATCACCTTTTTCATCTGGTTTGTAATGTTCTGAAACACATTATTAAATATCATTAAATATAATACATGTTAAGAGATTAACATTATTTGTTAATTAAACCTACTGTGTGATCCGTAAGCTCCTAAAATAACAGCTGCTGCTCCACTGACAGCAGCTATTCGTACAAATGGTCCAGTTTGTTGTGCTAATTTCCAAAGTGGTTCAGGTGGTAGCATTTTAACAACTTCAATTTTTTTTGGTTGTACACCTAAGATGCTCGTTACCTAAAACATTAAATAAATACAAAACATTGAAAAAAGAGATACAAGTTTGTAAAATATGAGTAACAAGTAAATAAATAAGTTGCAGACATTGTAAACATCAATTGCAATTAACGTTAATAATCAAAAACCAAAATGATATCTATCATAAATGTAAAAGATAATAGTTTGACAATGGACTTATCCATTTGTTTAGCAATGATAATAGGTTAAGATCAACATGACCAAACTTACACCATTTACCGCTGCTTTAGCGACGCTTATAGTACTTGAACTAAGTGGATTTGTAAAAAGAACATAATTCAAGCTATCCTCGAGTCCCATTTTTTTGTGCTTTTAGCTGCGCACCTTAATTATTAAAAGAAAATCAGTTTTCTCAAGGTAAAACAACACCAGCTTATATGTCAAGGTTCTCTCCCTCTGATTGTTGCGGGTTTGCTCCAGCCTTGACGCGTCATTTGTTTTTCTTTTTTTTTTTTCTTATATCCCTATTAGGCCTATCCCGTTTTCGCGTAAAATCGAAGAATTGAATTTATCTATTAATTTTTTTAAATTGATGAGATATAATGCGTGTGTATATTTTTGCGCGGGTTGAAAAACTAATAAATTAATCGATATTTTAATGGACATATATTTATAATGCTTACCGTACAGGTATTCGCAAGTGTGTACTGTAACTAGAGCTTGTGGTGCGTATTGGCTTGTTTGATACATTAAATACCTATTTTGCTTATAATTTCAAACTATGATGAAATTATGTTTTTACCGGTATTATTATATAATTTCATTACGTGCATATAAGAATGTTAGCATATTTCAGAATATTGCAGATTCATATAACGTAAGCAGCCAATTATCAAGCTTATAAAGTGCTTTAAACAAACTTTATCTTAATATTAATAGTTAATATATAATAGCAACTAAAAATAAAACAATAATAAAAAGTTAATGTTTGAGGTCTGAAATTTGTACTATTTATTACTACCGAGTCTACGAATTGTGCTGTATATTCTTTATCCAAGTCCCTAAGTTATGCTATATTATTCATTCGAGACGTCGATATGTTAAAAAAATACAATATATTATTTATTATTCACATTTCGATGTAATAGCCATAATACAAAGAACTTTTAAAATTCTTTATCAGATTGGCTAAAAAAATGGCTCGTCGATGTTATCGGTTAGCTGTGATTGGTTGATTCCACAGATCTAGAAGAATAGAAAATGAAAACACGTGTATGTTTACATATCTTGGAGTTTGGAGTCTTGGAGCAGAAGAACATCGATCGATTCGTAACCAAAATCTCAAACAAGATTAGACAAACAAGTGTTTATTTATTAATTTATAATAAATAAATCAATTACGTGTCATTAGTTTGATTAAACCAGTTGCAAACAATGGGGAAGAAAAAGAAAGGTAAGGAGTAAATTAGAAATGTATGACTAATTATAATCATACTTAATTTTATGGTCATTAACCTGATAAACAGTTTGATGGTTTTAAAAATAGTTTATAATATCTTTAATTTTTAAAAATTTTATTATAATCTATTGATTTTTATTGTTAATAGTGTTTACCCAAAGTAAGGAAGAAAGAATGATGATGACAATTGGTGAAATAATTAGAGAGTTGTTGAATGCACATGAAGAGAGTAAAGATGTAGATTTGAATAAATTAAAAACACAAATTTCTTCCAAGTATGGTTTGTCTTCATCTCCTAGACTAACTGACATTATTGCAGCTGTTCCATATGATGTCAAACATATTCTTTTACCAAAACTCAAAGCTAAACCAATAAGAACAGCTAGTGGTGTATGTAGATATTTTTAGTAGTAATTATAAAATATTAATTTTACTCAGAATTTTATTAATTATTGAAATAATACTTTTTACAGATTGCTGTTGTTGCTCTTATGTGCAAGCCACACAGATGTCCACATATAAATATGACAGGCAATATCTGTGTATATTGTCCTGGTGGACCTGATTCAGATTTTGAATACTCCACACAATCATATACAGGCTATGAGCCAACATCTATGAGAGCAATACGTGCTCGATATGACCCATTTTTACAAACCAGGCATAGAGTTGAACAGGTTTGAATATAATTATTTTAATCAAAATTAATTAAGAATACATTATTGTAATATTTTAATTGTTTAAATTATTTTATAGTTAAAACAGCTTGGACATAGTGTAGATAAAGTTGAATTTATTGTTATGGGAGGTACATTCATGTCTTTACCAGAAGATTATAGGGATTATTTTATCAGAAATTTACATGATGCTCTATCTGGTCATGTAAGTAATAATGTTGCAGAAGCTGTTAAATACTCTGAAAGAAGTAAAACAAAATGTATAGGAATAACTATTGAAACAAGGCCAGATTATTGCCTTAAAAAACATCTTTCAGACATGTTAAATTATGGGTTGGTTTAACTACATTTTAAATAACTCAAATTTTAGAATTTTTTGAATATGCATATTAATGTTATTGTATATTAATAGGTGTACCCGGCTTGAAATTGGTGTACAGTCAGTGTACGAAGATGTAGCTAGAGATACAAATAGAGGTCACACAGTTCGTGCTGTATGTGAAAGTTTTCAGTTATCAAAAGATGCTGGATTTAAAGTTATAGCTCACATGATGCCTGACTTACCAAATGTTGGCATTGAGAGGGATATTGAACAATTTATTGTAAAGTATCTTTTATGAGTAATTTCTCAAAAATTACAAATATTTGTTAATGAATTAATTTTAAACTTTGCAGGAGTTTTTTGAAAACCCTGCTTTCAGAGCAGATGGTTTAAAAATTTATCCAACGCTAGTCATTAGAGGTACTGGTCTATATGAACTTTGGAAAACTGGAAGGTACAAGAGTTATCCTCCAAGTGTTCTTGTTGATCTTATTGCGCGAGTTCTAGCTCTTATTCCTCCATGGACACGTGTGTATAGAGTGCAAAGAGATATTCCTATGCCTTTAGTAAGGTAACTTATCTAGTATGAATGATATTTAAAGTTCATACCATTTTTAGTGCTATAGCTTTGATAATTTTTTTTCATTTATAGCTCAGGAGTAGAGCACGGTAATCTTCGTGAATTAGCGTTAGAAAGAATGCAAGATTTAGGTATTACATGCAGAGATGTAAGAACGAGAGAAGTTGGTATTCAAGAAATACATAATAAAGTTCAGCCTTACGAGGTTGAATTAATTCGTCGTGATTATTTTGCTAATAATGGATGGGAAACATTTTTATCTTATGAAGATCCATTGCAAGATATTTTAGTTGGCTTATTACGACTAAGAAAATGTTCAAGCGATACTTTTAGGTATAGTTTATTAAGTTGTTACAATGTTATTTTTAAATTAAAAAGAAATTTTTTTTTATTTAATCTTATTTTTTATGGATATTTATAGGCCTGAATTAAAAGAAAAGTGCTCTATTGTACGAGAACTTCACGTGTACGGAAGTGTTGTTCCAGTAAATGCAAGAGATCCCACAAAATTCCAACATCAAGGTTTTGGAATGCTTTTGATGGAAGAAGCTGAAAGGATAGCAAGAGAAGAGCATGGGTCGAAAAAAATAGCCGTTATTTCTGGTAATCAATTCTTAACAATTTATTTATTAAATACCAAAAGTTAATTTAAATTTATTACAGTTCTCGTAATACTTGTGTTTTAGGTGTAGGTACAAGGAATTATTATAGAAAAATGGGATATGAACTAGATGGACCTTACATGTCAAAGTCTCTTTAAAATGTTTTTTTTACTTTTGAATACATATTTAAATGTATCAATTTAGTTTTTTTATAAAATTGCTTGGCCAGAACCAAATATAAGGTAAACGGTGCCTCCTATAATTTCTATAACAAACATGTAAATAAATACAACAGCCCAGCTGTGTGTGAAGTGTAAAATCAGGCCAGCTAAATAAACTCCTAAAAAACCTGTAAATATCAAATAATTTTTTATGCAAAAAAATGTCATTAATAAACGTAGCGCACAATTAAAAAATGCAGATATGTCTGTAATAACTTACCAGGAATGGCACCAATGGTATTCATAAAACCAAAAACGCTACCGGAATGTTTTGGTGCTAAATCAGAAGGGTTGACAACAATTGCACTATTATGAAATCCAGATCCAGCTATAATTAATGTGAGAAATAAAATTGCTCTTTCAGGGGTATTTGTAGCAGCTAAAATAATATTTATATTTTATAAATTTTTTTAGTTTGCTTATTTTATTAACTTGAATATTTTTACTGACCTAAAAATAATAAATTCACAGATTGTAAGGTAAAACATATTGTTTGTATAATTTTTCTCGTTGCTGTAACAGAGTATCCAGTCTTAAGAAGTCTTTCAGAGATTGCTCTTCCTAAAAATATTGATGGTACCGAAGCGAGCCAAGGTACCATATTGACTATCCAACCCTAATAATACAGATATTTTAGAAATTTTTCTGTACATTTTTTTATTAAGTATTAGTAAAAGTTAAAAAAAATATTACTTTGACATCTGGAAAAGTGTCATGAAAGTACGTTGGCATCCAAGATAGCAAGATAAAAAAGCAATTGTTTTGACATGCATGTCCAATGACACAAGACCTGAAAAAAATATTTAATCACTTGCACATAAAATTTTTTAAAAATTAAAAAGAAGGCATTATTATATTCTATAATTATTATATTCTATATTATATTCTATATTATTATATTCATTATTATATTCTATAATTTTTTACAAGTGTGCTACTTTCTATTCAAAAATCAGTGCATTTACATTTATGTACCATTATTACCAGAAAGGTGCTTTTGTTATAAGCCTTTTGATAGGTAATGTGTTGTATGATTGCTTATTGACTCCTATACGACTATTCAAAAAATTTGAATAATATATTAGCACAAATGTCCAGGCAATACTTATGCATCCTACAATAAAAAAGAATTAATTTACAAAATAATTTGTATAATGTTTAGTTTTTCACTTACTCTGCAGAAAATATATTACAAACCTAAGACTCTGAAAACAGTGTCCCATCTGTAGTTTTCTAAAACATATGATCCTAAGACTCCAGTTAGGAGAGTACCCAGTGCCGACCCTGAAGTGACCAAACTAAAGAAAGATGCTCTTTCAGGCTCACTCAGTCTCTGACTTGTTAAACTAATCATACTAGGAAAATGCATTCCTGTAAAATTAAAAATAAAATGTATAAAATTTAATTGAATCTAAGTAATTAATAATGTTTATTATTAATTTATTACCTTGGAATGCACCATTAATGACCCTGATAAGGGCTACCATTTCTACAGAGTAGCCATCACTAGTAAAGTATCTAATGACGTCAGGTAATAAAAAAGTGGACACTGCCCAACCTATGGCAGCAATCCACATGATTCTCTGTCCACCTATGCGATCGCTCACATATCCACCTAACACCTGGGTCATTGTGTAGCCCCAGAAGAAACTGGATAGTACGGTGCCTGCGTCTGTTTTGCTCCATCCTTTTTCTTTGCTAATAACTGGCACTAAGAGAGGAACTGATGTTCTTGAGGCATAAACCAGACAGGTTCCAGACAACAGAATGATGCTCCATTTAAAACGATCATTTCTGCAATTATTTCATAAAGTTGAATTAAACAATTTTTTGTAAAGCACAAATACTTTATTAACAGCTGTTACTATGTAAAAACGTGTTCAAATTTTTTACAATTCCGACTCTATTATAAAATAAAAGCTTTTAAAAATGAATAAAACAGCAAAATTGAATGATATTGGAATAAGATAAACACATGAGATCCTACCTTGTCCAGTGAAAGTTAGAGCTATCATGAGCCTGCATTACATTCGCGAGACAAACAATTAGCCAAATTCATCGATCGCTACTAATTTTTTTATCAGCTACGGGCTTATCCAATCATTATGCATGTATACAACTTTTACACGACTTTCTTGGCAGCTATTAGTGCGTGCGCGGCGAAACACTTGTCATAATAATCGAATGTATTGTTATATTACATTAGTATAGAGCCTATATAGCCGCCGCGAAGGTATATTATATACATATATATTTATATACATGTGTGTTGATTTTGAAGTGAATGTATAGTTTCGGCTGCTTCTGGAGTTGCAATTAATGCGCTATATGTTTATATTTAAGATGAGGCTGTATTTGTCATTAAAATATTATTTAAAGTTTTTTTTATATAAAAGTTTATTTATATTTAAATGTAAAATATTATAAAAATGTTCTTGCATGACAAAAACAATAAATTGCTTAAAAATATTCTGAATAATTATAAATAAATATACTTTTTTTTAAATTAGTGACATTTTGTAAAATGTAAATCAAAATTTAATTTCATCATTTTCTGGTTTTATATAAAGACAACTAAAAATAATAAAAAAAAAACTTTACAAAAACCAGTTCTTAGTTGATTTCAAAATTTTCCTAATAAAGTAAGTATAGCTCAATTAAAAAAAAAAAAATTAATACCACAGCATTAAAATTACTAATCTCAATCAAAGTTATTTCAGCTGTTCGTTCGATCTAAGCCAGGTTTAGTATACTTTCACAAAAGGTAAACGACTGCAATAAGTATAGAGAGAGAGAGAAAATAAAAAAAAGTATATACTTACCTATATATACGAAAGCTATGAATTCGAACGCGCGCGACGCGAGAAGCAAGCTACAAATGTGTATGTAAAATACATCATCAAACTTCGAGTTCTCGTTATCGTTATTTATATTTATTAAAACCCAGCGGCGCGCGTTTTATCCCTGATTTTAAAAAACAACAATAAACAATAACGTAACGACAAAAGCAAACTTGATTATAAAAAAAAAAAAAAATATCCAGCTGTACACAAAACTGCAGTTTGAACTTGCGCAAGCTCTTTCTCTCTCGCGCGTTTCCTTTTAACCGATTTTTATTTTTAAAGGCCGGTAATAGTTTTTCACCTTTTCTCCACAATAAATATAAGTAGAACCACATGTTACACAATATATCTGCATGTAAAAAAAAAAAAAAACAAGTTTGCTTTATAGTTTTATATGTGACAGTGACGGTATTGATATGGTGTCAGCAACACTAGAAGAAGAAGAAGAAGAAGAAGCAAGACAAAGATAGTGAGAGTGAAGACTGACTGAAGAGAGAGAAAAAAAGATCAGTGCTCTTTCTGTATCTCTATCTTTATAGTTCTTTACGCTGCGCGTGCGGTACGGAGGAGAAGTGTCAGTGTCAGTTACAAGGTGGTGGTGTGCAGCGAGTGCGCATAAAAAGTGCAGCACTGCAGCGCACTGTTCTCATCAGTTCTGTGCACACCTCGCGTATTATATATATTCGCGTTGTAAACTGTAGTGGCGGCCGCTCCTGTCCGGTCTCCTATATATAATTTTCTCTTTCCTTTTCCTTCTTTTTGCAATACATATATTACATATTATACTCAAAGCCCTCAAAGGTGGTGGTCCTATAAACATATCTATAATAGCTTCTTACAGCTTTTATTGTTATTTTTTATTCTTGCTGTATATAACCGCTGCAAGAAAGATAACATCGTGTTTTTGATATTTTAGGTATACCATCATAATTCATAATCTCTCTTTCGGTGATCAAAGCCTTGCAGCAGCTTTATAACCTTTCTTTTTTTTCTATCGCACACCTCTCTCTCTCTCGTCCTATTCTCCGACCTAGAAAGGAAAAGAGAGAAAGAGCGGGGAGGGGGGAAAAGCCGTGTGCATTCTCGGACTACACCAATCACTCTTCCCCTCTTTTCGCGAATATTTTTCGCGTAGTAGGTACATGCCGCGCGCCAGCCTCCAAAGTGTTTTATAGATTATTGTGTGTGAGTGTTTGTACAGCTCTCTCTTTTCTGCCGCGCGCGCGCATTAACATTTAGAAAGAAAAAAAGTATATATAGATAGGTATAGGTATTAAACTAGTATATACCTATATATATCCCGACCGACCACGTCGTGCGGTGGTTTTCCCCAACACTACACGAAGACGACGAAGACTACGACAACGTTGCGTTTTCGTATCTATGCATATCTATTAAACTTCAGTGTTGTTTTGTGTTATTGTTGTTGTTTTTTGGATCAGTAAGAGCAGCAGCCGAATTACGACCTTGGACCGTCGTTATATATATATCTAAAAGACTGGACCAGAAGGAGAGACACCTATACTTTCATTAATCTCCATCAGTTGCTGTTCGTTTTCAGCAGCTCATCATCGTCGGTGGCATTAGCACACCTCCTTTTTCGCTCATCGTCTAGAAGAGGAATATATATATCTATAACATATACATAACATCTCCGTGTGCGTGAGAGTGTGAGAGGCGAAAAAGGCGCCCTCGCGTGCAGCAGCAGCAACAGAGAGACGATCGCAGCAGCAGTAATAGCAGTAGCAAATCTCGCGCGGGTGTCTAAGAAGTTAAGAAACAAGTCTGAACATTGAATAGATAATCGGAGCTTCTATCTCTGAAAAAAAGTTTTGTGCTCCAGAATTGAAGTGCCCCCTTTCGTGCGTAAGCTTCCGGAGCTAAGCGCAACAGAGAGGAAGAGAGAGAGAGAAAGAGAACTTCCTTACGCGCGCGCACCACATACACACATCACACGCATTCAGAAGAAAAAGAAGAAGAAGAAGAACCAGGCAAAAAAGAAAAAGAGAGAGAGAGAGAGAGAGAGGAAAAAATTGAGAGGAAGACGCTTTAACCGTGCAGTAGCTTAGTAGTAGCAGATATATAAACGATACAATACAAGAAGAAAAAAGAAAGAGAGAGAGAGGGAAACACATAACATCCATCACTATTATATAGTGCTGCCCGGAGCAGCGCAAATTTGGTGAGTGTGTGAGTGGTGGTTTAGCGAACTTGTGGAGCATCATCGTCAAAGAAAATCAGTTATACATATACATACACCGCACCACCAGTAGCTTTTTCAGCAAACGAAAAAGAGACGGAGAAATAAGATCATAAATATAGAGTCAGCAGAAGCACCAGCAGCAGAACCCCCACGTATCTATAATACACATTTTGTACTCGTGTATTTCTGCTCATCTCTTTCTGTGTATGTATATAGGTGTATATATATATTTTTGCGTGTCCTCGCGGCTTATGAGAATCGATTCCATTACAGCATACCTTAAGCCTTTTACGCGGGTCGGACTTCTGAAGCTTTAAGTCACGACAACGACGACGACGACGACCTACAGCTGCATGTACATTTAAAAAATAGAAAGAAGAAAAAGAAGAAGACGAAAAAGACGAATTAAAGAGAAAGTTTTTCTTCTATATAATACGATTCACAGTTCCTCCTCTTATACGTGCGCCTGTAAGTGCATCATCATAAAGCTCTTTCAAGAGTAGGAGAGGTGATACACACTTTAACGCTCGGTACTAGTATAGGCTCTTGTGCAAAATTATTATTCGCCAAACGGAGAGCGTACATAACGTGTGTAAAACGTTAAAAGAGTGTAAGTGTTAGTGTCTGTGTCTGTGTTAGTGTGTATATATCTATACATATACACATTTAAGTATTAGGTGCGGAGGAAGTGAACGAGAGAGAGAGAGAGAGAGAAAAAAAGAAAGAGATAACGCTGACGCCGGTGGCTAACATCAGCAGCAGCAGCAGTCTCATCTACGCGAGCGAGGATCTTGCTTGCTATAAAATATATATATATATATATATATATATATATACATACATATACACACGACCCGGGCGAATATCTTCCATTACAAGTGGTATCAATGTTGTCTGGCAATGGTGTGTAAGGAGAACGTGGTATCATGGTTTGGAAATTTGTCCAGGTGAGAAAAAATATCTAACATTCTTAACTACCCATTTCCCTTCCCCCCCCCCCTTCTTTCCTTCTTCACCTTCTCCTTCCAAGTAATATATTTCATTAATTTATGTGTTACACACACGTACACATACACATAGCTTGCTAAAAATCTATGTAGGTGTAGATTAGGCATTTATATTGAATTTACTTGCTTGTATTACACATGAAAGCCGAAATAATAATTCTTATGTTCCTTTTACTCTCGAGAAACCGGGAGAAAAAACGAGAGAGAGAGAGAAAGAGAGAGAAAAGAAAAAGGAGCGGGAGAGAGTGTAAAGTCGTTTATATAGGTGTGCGAATGTGTATGTACCTATGTGGGTATATGCCCTCTCATCGTACACAGCAGCTGCTGCTGCTGCTGCGTCGCGATTGTACCTATACATTGTATGTACCTGAAAGAGAGATATGTAGAGGAGTAAAAGATAGAGAATGTCACTCTTATACATATACATAGAGGGGGAGTCGCGAGTTATACCTGCTCTGCACGCGGGAGGATACACACATACAACTCTTCCTTCTCTTTAGGTTTTACCTCCTTCCATTTCGCGAAAATATGCCCGCGCCCATGATATATACCTATCGTAGCTTGTACTCTTCTTTTTACTAGGTACAATACGATTTTCATTCCTGTTTACATGAAACTCCGAATTTGGAATTTCGGAGCAGCTGGTACTGGCACGCGATTTTAACGGATGCGAGCATTATGCCGATATTATCTGGACCTTTTTTTTAGGAGGGCGGAGGAGAAATTAGCGTTATATTTATAAAATTTTTGTGTTAACTTTGATTACTACTGATGTGGAAGAGATTTTTGGAAAATAGATGACAAAAATTGCTGATTCTTTAAAAAAAAATTTTTTTTTCATAAAAAAAAAATCAGTTATATAAATACTGTGCTGGAATTTTTTGTTTTAAAAATAGTAACAAATGTAAAAAATGTTTGAACCGGTACAAATATAATAATGTTGGAATGTAGTAACTAGATATGATTTTAAGAATTAACTGTAGATCAATGATGGTAGTGAAGTTAGCAATAGTTTTTGTACATTCATTATATTGTAGGTTTTACAATACTTTAAACTTTATAATCACAAGCTAGATGAAATTAAAAGATAAGGAAAGCAAAATTACTTTTTTTAATTACTTGTATTATCCATGTAGTCAATAAATAGTCTGTATTCATAAACATTGATTTTTTTAAATAGAAATAAATAGTTATTTAGTTAGAAAAATCTAATTCTAAAATAAAACACTGAGATATTGTTATTTACTTACTATTTAGATTATAATATACCTTTTTGTAATAAAATTAATGTGAGTACAAAAAGATGTGTAGATTATACAAAAGTAAATTTAATATAAAAAAATTAAACTGTATAACTGGTACAACAAAATATTATTAACATGTTCATCAATCATTGTTTGATAAATGATCTTTTTTTTTCAGTTATAAGCGTATAGATGTGATGTGCACGCTGTTAAACATGTGCCTACCTTTTGAGGTACGGTACTTGGGTACTTGTGTGGAAGATCTGGGCAAGCGGGACTACAATGTCCTGCGAGACACAGAGCACAGAGCCAATAATGTCTCTGATTTAGCAGAGCTAAAGCTCAACATGACCGACAAACGGACAAGGCGGAAACTTGCCCTCTATATGGCTTTGCTGCATTCCTGCAATTATCCTTGTGCCGTGGTCCTACATGAAAATTTGTCGAACTTTGATTTTCAAGAAATTGGTAATGTGCTCAGTGGGACCAGTTCACCATCAGATGATCAACCACTAGAAGAATTACTTTTGCTTTATACAATGGCTCTCAATCATCCTGCCTTTAGTTATGAACAAAAAAGTACGTTCGGCAATATCTTTCTTAAGTTGCAAGAGGAAGAAGCTCGCCTGAACATTCCTAAATCTGGATCTATTTCCTATAAGACTACACAAGTATAAAAATTTTACTTTTTGAAAATAATAATTAATTTAAATAATTTGTAACATGACATTTATGACAATAATTTTTTCAGAGTTGTATACCGTGTGCTGATCAAAATGACAGAATGGATTCAGAAATTACAACAAATTGCGTTGTAGCACCTCCTCCAATACAAAATTTCCAAGGTAAAATATTTTTGTTCACAAATAATTTTAAATAAAAGAGGATCATTTTACAGAACTATTATAATAACAGATTTATTAAAATGAAATAAATTAATTTTTTTATTGTTACATAATATTATATTTATATCTTAACATAATTTATTTTGTTAACAAATTCATTAATTTATTTAAAAATCTTGAAATTAATTGTAAGTGAAAATTAAAAAGAAAATACAAAAATTTTCGTAGGTGAAATGCCGATACGAGGCAATACGATGATTGCCGGAGTACCACCAGCTATCGGTATACCACCAACCGGCTTGTGTATACCGAGTCCTGAGCAAATGGCTATGCATGGTGCTGGGCACCCCCAATACGTACACGTTGGTTTTCCTTCGGTGAATCACATGCCACCATGGGCAGGTCAGGTCATGATGGGTCACAATCAGTTTATGTACCATCAGGGCGACGTTCTACCTTATGCCACCACCTCTCCCTTAGTCAGCCGACAGTCCTCGCCTTCGCAGTCCCAATCCCACAGTAGAAGCAACTCGCCCACCGGTGGTGCTCTGCAACGCAAGAACAACAATAGCAGTAACGTTAGCAGCAATAATGGTGGTTCACAGCAACAACCAAGAACTTCCTGCCAGGTCACTCCGTCGACTTCAAACACATTGACCACATCGACTTCTGCTTCAAGTAGCCAAACCAACATTACCAGCTCCACTGCCCTGGTTAGAACGAGCTTTACTTCTAAGCGATTCAATGTTAAGATCGGCGACGTAAAATATCATAATCATCTGTTACTGCATCAAAATTTTATTTTCATTTCAATATGTCATATAAGTTATTTTTTCTCATTTTATTTCACATTATTCTCATGACGGTTAACAATAATAATAAATTGTTTTGAATAACTGTCTCTAAGGTCGCTTGGTAAATTGAATAGTTAATTTTATTTGCGAAATTCATAAATAGTTTAATCTCTTGCAACATAAAATAAATTAACTATATTTTCTCTTGAGTAGCCTGGCTCTGCAATGCCTTTGCCTTCGCTTCCACCGCTCAATACAAGCAGGAACCCTCCAACTCAGACGCAGCAATCGCAGCAACAACTTTCGTCTTTGCGGCCACTTGCTTCTATGAGTAATGTATACGCAAGGCACAGTAACGATACAGCTACGACAACGGTATCATCTAAACAACAGCCACCTCCACCACGACTGAAGCCTTCACTCTCCGGTGAAACTTTGCGCGAAACTGGCAATAAGGAAATGCCTAATTACAAGGGCAACTTCCAAAACTGTTCTAACAACGAGGTTGGTGTTCATAATTAGAAAAAATATTTTTTCCAATATTATGAATCATTTTATGTACTAAATCTGTGTGTCATTTTTAATTTATAGATTAGGAGACTGAGCGATGAAGACATATCAAAAATCGATATGTCATCTAACGTACTGAATAATATGAAGTCACAAGCAGCAAACGGCTTAACTCAAACTCCAGAGAAAAAGATTGATGTTCCCAATTGCATGCATTCAACAAATGAACCCATTGATAATGAGGTAGGTAAAATTAAAAATACTTTTTAAATTTATGCAGCAACTAGAAAATTTAATAATTAATGGATATTATTCTTTTAAAATTATTATTTAAATACAATTTTAGGTTGTGTCAATTGAAACTATTCAGAACGACAATATGAAACCGGTGGCATTATCTGATCATGCAATGATGAATGCATATCACCCTCAAAATCATACACAGATGACAAACATGAGACGGTATCCACCGCCGCTTGACCAACCAACGCACATACAAATGTTTCCCGCGCCGCCCTCTTTGTATCCCCCAAATGCATGCTACGGTTGTCTTACAACTGTTCCGATGGCTGGAATACAAAATCGCTTTTCTAGGTGAATAATTTATTTTAAATAATAAATTATTTTAATTTTTAAATATATATTTTTATTTTCAGTAATTTTTTAATAATTTTATATTTAATTTGTTTTATTTATTATCTTTGTAGGTGTAATGGCCCTCCAGTCTACTGTTTGACGCAGCTGCAATCACTTCGTTTAGAGCCAGAAAACAGCAGGCATTCACACAGCAGCAGTTCCGATAGCACAGGGAGTCGATCACCTCCAGAAACACCTCCCGCGGCTCCCTGGGTTGGCAACGATAACTCGCCTTTGCCAACCAGCGAGCAACCACAGCAGCACCTCAGTGGAGGGCTACCATCCCTTCATTCCATTTCATCAACTCATACATGTCCCCATCCACAGTTGAGCCAGCAAGAACGACCACGCGCGCGCAAGAGTCATACGCACATGATGCGACACAAAAGCAGCGGTGGAAGTCACTCGTCCATGGTGAACGGGGGAGCACCACCCCCTCCGCCGCCAACGAGCCTGCAGCCGTGCATGACTTTCCCAGCGCCACCCGGGCACACACCGATGACTGCTTACCTACCCCATCACTTCCCGACCCTGCGGCCTACCACCGGTATTTACACAAATTTCACGCACGCGTACGCAGCCGCGAGGCCGGGCTATCCGACTTTGGCCTATCAGCCGAACGGGGAGATGATGTATCAGTACGCCGGTCATCATCCTCCTCCTCCACCAGGCAGCAACAGTGCAACTGCCGCGGCGGCTGGTACCCCACCTCCACCCCCTGTAGCGGTCGGGGCAACTGCAGTTGCCGTTCAGAGCACGCCCAACCCAATACAACAACAGCAGCAGCAGCAGCAGCCGCAGCAGCAACCACAACAACAGTCGCAGCCGCAACAGCAGCAGAATTATGTGCCAGCGCCCGTGGTCTCATATGCTCCAGTGAATACATCGCAACCTCCTCCGCCTACGCTTCAGCCCCCTGTGCCACCAGCTAAGATCTCCTGCTATAATTGCGGTAGTAGTAATCATACAGCAATTGACTGTAAGGAGCAGACGATGGAGGATATCACAAGGAGAGGTATGTCTTCTTAATCTGAGCCGTTCAGAAATAAGACTATTTTTTTTAGTGTTGCATCAAAGGAAAAATTCATTTAGAATTTGAAAAGCATAATCTATTTAAAATATATTAAAATAATTAATATTTTCAAAAAAGAAAGTTAACATTTTAAATAGAAGGTTTTTGACGGCAAACAGTTTTAAATAGGAATTAAGAAAAATAATCTGTTCAACATTTTAAGGCTACAATAATCTATAAAATAGGAAAATTTATAAAATTAAAGTTTAAATATACGCGATTAAGAGCACGATTAAAATATGTTAAGCTAAATTGAATGAGGTATTGGTGTGAATAATTTTATTAAAAAAAATATTAATACTGTTATACAACCAAACAAGTACACCGTTGTAAATATTTCATCATGTGTATATTTTTCATTACATCCTTTATGTTGGCATTACTAAAATATTCATTTCAGTATAATAGTTGACTTCATGTAATTTAAAATATAACTTTAGTATTGAATTGTTCTTAAAACATTCAACATTGTCATGGTTCTTTGTTTTAGCTTACATAATGTTCCCTGATATAATTAGTATCATATCAATTGCTGTGAATATTTATGAAATAATGTTAAAATTAGAATAGTTTAAATGTTTTAAAAAAAAAAGTTTTATTAAAAAAAAATTTTAATTAATATAAATCATAATAAGTTACTTTTATGATTATTGATAAATTCATTAAGATAAAATCAAACCATTTTAAAATTTTTTGTTTTCTAATTATTAAATATTTGACAATTGAAATACAAGTTCATAAATCTTGCAAGAAAAAAGAAATTTTAAGAGCAAACACATAAGCTAAGCTTTTATTAAGATCCTTAAAAAGCGCATACATCTCACATCATCGCAACTTTCACTGTCTCTTCTATACCCCACTTTTGTAAATACGGTGTACATAAGCGTTGGCTCTGATCTTTTGCAGCCCAATACAGGTTGGACTACGCGACGATAAAGAGCTCGGGTGGCGAGCATAGCCAAAGTTCCGACAAGTGATCCCCTGCTATGGGCCAATTTGATGATGCCAGCGTCTCAGCAATACCGGCAGAAGCGAAAGCAACAGCAGCAGCAGTAGCCGACGCCTTTGCCGCATTGGTAGCAGTAGCAGTAGCATCCCAGCACCGCAACCTGCATCTCATATCCATTTGCGTAGTCGTCATCGTAATTGCCATCGTCGTCGTCGCTCGACGTATTTTCGCGCTTCCGAGTGCGCGAGCTTGGCTACATCGCGATGACACTGATAGTCTTAGCGTCCCCATTCGTTGCTTTGTTTTTTTTTTTAGAAATAATTCGCTAAACACCTTCGTCCCATCTTTTTCCTAGACCCTTTTACAATTCTTTCTGACACATTTGTATAATACGTACGCATATCGCATATAAAACACACGCATCTACTTTTTTTTTAGTTTTTTTTCTTAAAGAGACAAGAAGAAAGACATGAATCGTTTGTTTATTATTGTCTATTTGCTAATGATATTTTATTAACTTTTCTTCCCTCTAGCTCTTTCTTCCTTGAGAAAAACATTTTTTTTCTCTCTTGGTACTGAGTACCGCCATATATATGTATCATTTTTACAAGTTCTTATTTATTATTATACAATGATTGTAATGATGATCATTATATTATCACTATTATTATTAATATTATTACTGTTGATATATATTATCATTGCTATTATTAATGTGAATATATTTAGAAGCTTGATTCATCTTGTATAAAACGGTATCGCTCGGAAATGCTAATATTTTCCTTTTCTCGACTTTTGACAAATCAGTATACGTGTTTGAATTGTTTTTTTTTTTTTTTTTTTTTTAAGAAAGGGAAAGTTAGTGGCAATTGCGTAGAAAAATATGCCGTGCGCGTACAAGAGGTACAAGCAAGTTATGTTTCGAAACGTGGCTCGAACTGTCGTGATTTATATGCGCGGTCTATTATATTTAATTATGTCGTTGTTATTACGTGTGATTGACTTTAGATAATGTTTTCTTTTTATTTATTTTTTTTTTATCAACTGCTTTTTCAATTGAATTACAATTACAATTTAACTATCAAAAATGCGCGTATTATTTATCAATTGATTATTCTTTTTTTTCTCTCTTTTTTAATCCGAATTTCAAGCATGAATTACTAAATGTCTGGTGATCAAATTTTTTAAATGAACTTTTTGTAAATAACGAAAATCAGACTTATATTCTTCCTTAACGCGTAAAAATTTTGGAACATCTTCCATTGACGCACTTGCATAAAAGCAAAGACAAAAAATAACAAAAAAATAAAATAAAATAATTTAACAACACAAAAGATGCATGTATTGTGCCATCTGCATCATTGCATTTTCGCTATTGTAGTGCCGAAAACGAAAAAAAAAATCGTGAACGCTTGACTGAAAATGAATTGAAAAAAATGTAAAAAAGAACGGGCATAATTCTCAATATATTATTCTCCATTTATCTTTCGTACGTTATACTGTAGGTAAAAGGAACTTGAAAATCATCGTTAATTACTTGCTCCTACTAATAATTCTAATCATTATTTCACATGCTATGTACATACTTATGAAACACAATCATTTACACATACACGTACACGTTTATATACACACAGTCGTACGTATATTTGCAACTCTTTGTGTGTAAGGAAAAAAAACCATAAGTGTTCGATTATCTAGCTGCCGTTATGCTCCTATGTGTGTTTAAGCTTATATGATAAGTCGATTGAAAAAAACGACATAATTATAATAATTATTACTAAAAAAAAAAATCTTTGCAATGTCGGGTAGATTGTCTTTTTGCTCGATTTTGCTTCTTTAATTCAATAATAATGAAGTAATAAATAGGCTTAGATAATCGTTCAAATCGGAGCAATTTTAGCAATTTTATACGAAACTTGTGTCTTTCGATTTGTAGTGCGGACTTTCTTTAAAAAAAAAAAAAAAAACTAAAAAAAATGTGAAAAAAAATTATTTATATTTAATACCAAGAGCGACAATGCGTTAACTATGTATTTTCCTGTACATTGTTCATTTGTTGTCGAATCTTTATGAATAAGTCGATTAAGAATCTATAAAAATGCGCGTGTAAAATTTTACAATTGTAAAGACAAATCGCCATAATAATTTACTAGATGTACATAGATTGTAAGGTAATCTAAAAGTTAACGATCATAACGTCGAATGATATTAAAGTCTCATTTTTTTCAAGTACCATAAAATTGAAATTTGCCGGGAACTCGCTTCAACAATAACATTTCAGTCGGTGTGAGAGGACATATTTGAAGCTATTAGCGGCTCGTTTCAGTTTTTTAAGAAATAAACGAAAACTAGATAAAAATAAACGTTATGTTCGTGGCAGCTAGTCAAATTAAATGTAACGTTGATAACAGGTGGTGCAAAAATTAAGCCCTTGAAACATTTTTCGAGACACTCGTGTATATATATATATATATATATGCATGCATACAATAGAATTTTCAGGTGCTAAATTTTATTTAAAAAAAAGCACACTTTGTAATTTCTTAACCGTTTTAAATTTTTTTTTATTATATTTAAACGGAAGTTGTAATTTTTAAAAATAAAAAACAATATATTTTCATCGATCAAGCATAAGAAATTTTTTAATTCGTTTAATCAATAAATTTAACGATTTTTGCTCTGTTACTTAAATATATGTTTTATATTTTTGTATCTGAAAATTGACCATGGGGACGTTATTTACTAACGAAATCCCCTCAAACAACAATAATCTTACTGTTATAATTTTAAAATGTAAAAAAAAAAAAAAAAAAAATAAAGAAAAGAAACAATAAATTATCGTTTCCTGCCAAACTGTAATTGCGAAGGTTTTTCAACTCGTCCAAAAGTTAAGCAACAGCAAGAAAATCGAGAAGCGGTTCGTTGATACCAAATAATAAATTAATAAGGCTAGAGTATAATTGAACTTAATTTGAGCTTTTGTTCGCAGTCCATTTTTAAGTCGAGAATAAATGAATGAAAAATAATAAAATATCAAATGAATAAACGAAGAAATTTTTTCTAGTGATCCAGTGATAAATAAAGGTCTAGGACTGAGCATTCTCTCCCCCCTCCCCCACCCGGCGTGCTTTTAAATAGATATTAGGCAATGTAAAACTCGCATTGATTGTGTGCTCAAACCAATTATATTTGCCCCCTCTTTTTCCCTGTAGATGATACGAGAAAATAAAAAATATTGTCACGCAAATATACTTAGCTTGTATTTTTTTAGCGACTTATATTATATAAATAGCGGTTGTGAATTATAAGCGCGTTAAATGAGTAACTCGTTTTTATCAAGGTGCATGGATCGCGAGTAATGTCTTTTCGAAAAATCAATTCCGAGACATTTTGTAGTTTTTACTTTTTAATATCTGTTTTTTTTATACAAATTAAATTTAGTGTTGAGCTTTTAGCATTGAAATAAATGAAAGTTACTATAAGTGATATTGATTTTTCGTGTTGATCTTGCTCGTAAATGATCAAAGCTCTTACTTATAAGTTAAGTAGCAATCCAGCTCATTTTTTTTTTTCATTTAGCTTTTGTTTTTATTTACTTTGTAAATTTTGCAAACTCTCCTTATCAGTTACTGAAGCGAGGAAAACGAGCAAATAAAAAAAATCATTCTCATGACGATAAATAAACAACGATTATAACTTGTGTCATCAAATAGCTCTTGTCAAAAGTATCTTTGAATAGATTCTAATAACGCTATATTGGCTAGGCTCAATCGAATCAGTATTAAGCATTTATGGTTTTTGAAAAAGTGGGGGAGGGAGGGGAGAAAGCAGTCAAATATATTACAATAGACCATATCAGTGGCGCAAATGTGTAGAAAAGAGGAGAGATACCTATAACTATGACGAAATGCGTTGAAAGACATTATAGAGCAAATTAAAAAAAAAAAATAAGAATACAAACATACGCATCTTGCAGTGAGATTTGATCATTTTAATACGTAAGATTGTATAAGGTGTAAGCAAAAAATTCATTGACGAGCATAGGAGTGCGTAAATTTGAAAATCGAGAGAAATATACTAAAACCTTTATAATATCTTATTCTAAGAGTTCATTTTGCGTACAAGATTGTGTATAAATGTTTGCGGAATTTATGGAATTAATTGTTGCATATAATGCGTTGGCATTGCGACTTATGTGTGTAAAAAGAAAATGAAAAGCGTGTCTGTAGTTTGTTAAAAACCTGTCGCGTATAGAACAATCTATGATACAATCTATAGCGACAGGACGTCCGTCTTTGATCGATATCAGTTTATAGCGATGCAACAATTATAAATGTTGATTAATGCTGTTTTAAAAATACAGATGTATTCGGATTGATATCAGAGTAATGTAATATTAATTGGGAAAAAATGTTAGTTTATATAAACTGTGCCAATTTTAGTGAGGTAAATATTTCATTTAACTATTTAAACTGCTCGACTTTTAATACGATTATATTTCATATACATTCAATTCATTACAAGAAATTGCTTTTGTCAAAAATATTATTACTGTTTTATCCAAAAATAACAGTACATTGACTTTTACGACCTTCGCAAAAGAACTTTTTGCATTTTTTTTTTTATAATGTATAAATTTTGCAACCAACAGAAAAAAATGACCTTGACAAAAGTTAAAGCAACAAATATCAATAATTTTGTATAAATTATATAGTACGAATGAAAAGTTTACCTCGAAAAAGACTTGTTGAAAATAATAAGTCAGAGATGAAAAAAATTTTTTTAGATTTGTAAAAAAAAAAACGGTAAACGTTCCTGCCGTTGACGTATCGCAGGAACTCCGGCGAGCACAGCAACTCCCCGCAGACTCTTGTCGCCACTTTTTCCTCTTCATACTTCTTTGCGCTTTTAAAAATTAGCGCGCATTTTTCGTCAGGGCGAACGCGTTCAAACGATTCTCAATTACCATTAAATGGCAATAAAAAGCATAATAAAGACTCGTTTTTCTTTTTGAAGTAGCCGAGTAACTGAGAGATTAATTGTTTAATTTTTTTTTTTTTTTTTGCCTCTGTTGGAATTATTTGATTTGTTTAACGTTAAGCGTAATGTGTAATTTTGTCTTTCGTTACTAAGATGATTCCTCAAGTTTTTCTTTATGTAATTAATTTTTATCGCTTTAATTAATGAGATCTTGCTACAAAAAGCTTCACACGATTTATATACTATTTATTATTATAATTATTATTACTATTCCTAATGTATCTTTTTATTATTATTATTATTATTATTATTATTATTATTATTATTATTATTATTATTATTATTATTATTATTATATTATTATTATTATTATTATTATTATTATTATTATTATAATTATTTGTAATTATTGTTATCGCTGTCATTGTCATTATAAATAGTGCTTTAATTAGGAAACGTTAAGAAATCGGTGATAAAGAACTCGCGAGGATGCCAGTGGCAGCCGCCAGATAATAGAGCCTATCACTTCCTCGCAAATTAGCAATACGATAAAAATTTTATAAAATAATAAAATCAAATTTACTTAGTGTTGTAAACCGAGAAAACTTTGCAAAGCGAAATTTGTAAAGGAAAATAAAAAAAAATACTTGAAAAAGTGAATGTGGAATCTCGGCGGCTCCGCAGCACGTAAATATCTAAGTACTTAGAGAGGATGAGAAGAATGAATGATCATTGTTGAGTCGCTTTTCACATTAGCACAAAGCTATTTTTCTCTTTTCTCGTATTCATAATCGAATGGATTACCAACTTTTTTATTTTCACTTGCAAGAATGATTCTATTGTATCCTGTAAGAATAATTTTACGAGTGAACGATTAATTAATTTCTTTTGTTTTTTATACTGTAACAACAAGAATGCAATGCGTGCGTACACATACACAAATACATACATACTTACATACATATACTCATGTAGATTATTACCAAGAGTGAATGTCAAAAAAAAAAGTTGAGAAAAAAATGCGACATTTGTAGATCAAATTCGTTTGATTTTTTTTTTTTTATAAAAAAACGAATATTCGGGGGATCTACAAAAACTTGGAAGTGCGACGATGACGACAATTACGTATTGTTATAAAAGTGATTATAAAGCGTAAGCCATAAAGAAAAAAACTGATAAAAAAAAATAATTAAAAAGAGAAAGTGTGCCTGGATAAGAAATAATGCATGAGTACGATTTTTTTTTTATTAATTATATAAATATATAAATAAATATTCTGTAAAAGTGAAAAATAATTAATTGACATAGCGGTCGATTTTCAAACGCAGAAATAAATATAATATATTGTACATTATAATGAATTATATGATAAACGTGATCGAGTGAATTTGCCGTGCGACGAGACGACTAATCGGAATTTTGTTTGTTTGTGAGTGTGTGAATATGAGTATACATATATACATATATAAATATAAATAAGCGAAACAGCGAGAACGACTTTGCAAAGGCGAGTTTACGAAAACGTGAAATTTGCTACGTCGTTTTACGAAAATAAAAAATAAATAAATAAATAAAAAAAAAAGAAGGAATTGCGTTTATGTGGCGTGAGTTTGCGTAATTATGTAAGCATGAAATAAGAATGAATTTTTTTCGTATGCCACACTAGATCATGTAAATATATATAAAAAAAATAAAATTATATAAAAAGAGTTTACATACGAACATGTGATGTGTATATACACACTATATATATATACGGAAAATATCGAGATATATTTGTAAATTCTGTTATCCGAATGCATTATGAATATTTTAACCTCCTGTAATAAAATATTTAATAAAAAATGTTACCAACCAAATTGATTTTTAAGCTTATTTTTTATTTTTTACAATAAATAAGTCTATTTATAATAAATTTTTTTTTTTAAAACACTTGAAGTATAAAGTATGCCAAAATGTATCACACTTCAAGTTCCTTTAAAAATCTTAAAGTTAAAATTTATTTATGTAATTTAAATTTTACGTACTTATTTTGTTTATTTTTTAACTTATGAATAAAAAAATTTATTATTCATATAGATTTACGATTGTGAATAAAAATAATAGTTTTACAAAAAATCTAATAAATGTAATATCAATTATAAAGTATAATAATTTTAAATATATTATTATTTAAATTTGAGTCAATAGGTACGTTTAATGTGTTAAGTTTTTAATAACATTTTTTTTAAATTATATTGTCGATTTGTAAAATGTACCGCGAATGCATTTACACTATAGCAATTACTCAAATAAATTGCTATTTTTATTCATTCATTTGTTTTTATAAATTAAAAACATTAAAAGTGTCATTTTAAACAGGTTATTTAAAGAAATGTTTAAGAAATATCTATAATGACTTAATACATCATTTGTCATCTTATTATTGGAAGGTGGATGTCTTATCTAATCCTCGTCTTACCGTACCCAGCTTTTTCTACTGCGCACGTGAAATCGTTGGTATTTGCTCTCTTTTTCCCTCTCTATTAACTTTTTTTCAATTTCTTTGAGTACAAGATAAAACCATGTCAGTGTTTTTTTTTCAAACTATTACTATATTTCACTTTTTATTATTGTAAATTTAAACATTTAGATATTTATTTTTTAAACAATTTTTATTGTATGATATAAGAAAATAGTTATTTCGATTGACTTAATAAGTTACATTAATTGTATGAACGGTACCTATATTGATACTTTATACAGTTTTATATTTTTTTCAAATTTCTTTTTAAAATCAGATAACGCGATTTCAAACTTACAATAAAGAAAAAAAAATTATTATTTAAACCATTGATCTTAATATGTAGCATCAATCAATTTCGTTATACAATCGTTTTATTCCCATTTCACGCAAGGCTTTCTTAATTATTATTATAATTTTTTTAAAAAAACAATGAGTGCTCAATAACAGCTCAATATTCTATTTAAAAAATCATAATAATAATAATAATAATAATAATAATAATAATAATAATCATAATATTTCCACAAGAAAAAAAAAGAAAAATCATACACATACCTACATTTTTTTTTTATTATTATTAAAAGGAAAAAAAAGCTTGCAGAAAATTAAGTTTAGAAGACGCACTCACTTTTTAGTTCCTACATAATTAATTTAGAGTAGCTTGTAAAAGAAACAAAGTAAGAGACATAATAAGAGATATATAAGTATGGTATATCTACACATCCTTTCCGGTAGCTTCTTATTATTAGATTTTCTTAGATAAAGAAAAATTACTACTACTTTTTTTTAAAGGTGAGTAAAACGAGAGAGAGAGAGAGAGAGAGCGGATGGGTAGGAGAAAGGGGGGATGAAGAGTCCGTCTTCTCAAAAAATATATATACGTGGTTATACATATATACATAGTCATTTTGAATGTGTGTATTAGCTGGAACCAACAATATTTGGCAATTGCTAGGCTATGCGAAGTCAGAGAGTGTGAGATAAAGTATTATTACAGGGCACTACGGGGAGCAAGAGCATCATTTTTTCTCTTAGCAAGCGGTTACACAACGGATGACTCT
>JAPYZE010000628.1:0-34762 GCA_030522805.1 Leptomastidea abnormis
TCGAAGTATTATACAAATAAATTTGTATTAGCTCATAAGAAATCTGTCCTTATAGTACTTTTCCAATGATAATCGAAGTATTATACAAATAAATTTGTACATATTATTATAAAAATATCACTAAAGTATTTTTTTTTTTTTATAATTATAAATTAAAAAATGTGTGTAACTGATCAGAAATTTATTATTTTGAGCACTTATTATTTTTATAAAGTTGTAGGTCTTATTCCAATAAGACTTCATTTTTACAATTCAACATCTAACTATCAAACTTTTCGTGTAATCTTTACCAAGTCTAAAATTGGTATTCTATACAATATATTTTTAATTTGTTTACTAGTAGTATTAAATTCCAATGCCATCAGAGCTCGATATTCTAGTGGTCAGTTAAAATTTTATTTTGACAATATTATCGATCTCGGTAGTCTGGTGTATATTACCGTTGCTACATCGACTACTCTGTTTTTATTTTTCACTCGACAAGATAGAGCTTTGCAAATAATAGAGACTTTCAATACAGTTTTGGTAAAATTAAATAGTATAAGCTGTGATATGCCTGTCAAAAAGTCCAAAAGTATATCAATATTAAAAAAATTTTGGCTGATAAATGGTTCAATGTGGTTTTTAAAATATGCCGTAGCATCTAGTCTATCAAACAGTTGGTTTTTTTCCATAATTGCAAATTCTCTATGTGAATTCGTGGTTATAAGCACACTAACGCAGTATAGCTTGGTATTAAATTATATGCTACATCTTTGGCGCGAACTCAATGATTACTTTTTTTATGAATCAAAAGAGACGACATTTTATCGCGAGACACGTCCTTATCACAACAGTAAATGCTTAACAAATGAAGAGACTACCAGTAAATTTTTTCGTTTACGCAAAATTTTTTGGTTACTCAACGAAGGTTTGGAGTCTATATCAGAATATTATTCGCAACCAGTTCTGTTATGCATTCCATATGCATTTTCAACGTTAATACTCTTTTCTTATTATTTTTTAAAGTTTACGTACATTGAAAGGGATACATCTATCTATTTATGCGTTTACTGTGTAATCAAATTATATATAAATTTTGGTGCGTTGATTATGTTGACAAAAACTGTTAACGCTTGTATATCTGAGGTAAATAGATTTTTATTTATTATTTATAATTGTTTAAAATAATAATAAATTATTAGATATTTTTAGAAAATTGACTTACTTTCATAAACGTAACTATTACAGAATGAAAAGACAAAATATATTATATCCAAATGGATCGAAAATTCACGATATAAAAAACTAACAGTTGAGGTAATTTTTATACTAAAAATTTAAGTAAAAGTGTACTATCATTATTATAAAAAAATTTTTATTTTTTCTAGTTGAACAAATTTTCGTTTTCCTTACTAAACGAAGAATTGAGATTTTCTACTTCTCACTTGTATTTATTGGATAAATCTTTATTATTGTCAGTAAGTAACCATTATTTCATAAATTATAGTTATAAATATTACTTCTTATTGGGGAGTTTATAATTTTTAAGATTGCAGGATCAATAACAAAATTTATGATGATTCTTTTACAATTGACTCGAAGGTCTCATAAATAATCTAAAAATATTTGATGTACAAAATAAATTGTATAAAAAGTTTATGATGTGGATAAAAATTTGATTAATACAATAATTTATTAATATTAAAACTAAAATAAACGTGAGAAAAAAATGATTTCTTGTAATTTTTACGTTTACTTTATAAATTTTATGTAATATTTTATGTCTGTTATGAAATACTTGATGAACAATTTAATTTTGTAAGTCCATCAAGATAATAGAAACATTAATTTTATTTAAAAAAAAAAAAGAAAATTAAATGGTCTTAAAAGTGCTTTTTAATTTATCGTCTATAAATTTATTGAAATAATCAATTATAAAAGTATGTTTGAAAATAATAATAATAATGATTACATGTCACGAGAATATTTTTACAAAGAAGTCTGCATTTTAATAATCAGAAAAATTTGCTACGCATTACAGTGTTATAAATTTTTACAATAGTACATAAAAATTGTCAAGTAATAATAATGAATTTTCAAATTACAAATGTTAGGCAATTTTCTAAATATTTATTTTACTTTTTTAAGACTTTAGGGCCTGTTACTTTCACTTTTCAGTCTAGTTCTAAGGATAATAATAAAGGCAAATCCTTAATTTTTATAAATTCTAAATATCGCGTGTTGTATAATATATTTCTAATAGTTGTAGATGTAGTGTTAATTTTATATATGTTTTACCTATGCTTTGAAAATATTTTTGTGAAAAATTTTTATTTTGATAGCGTCATTGATTTAACTCGAATGTTTATTGGTTTGTCCACAACAATATTCATATTAATTATTTTTTGTATTCGTCGAGATGATACTGTTCAAGTCGCTAATAAAATAGCAAATGTATTGAAAAGTTCAGAAAATTTTTTTGACACTTGTTATAAGCATCAATGGGGATCGACAAATCTCGTATTAGTTATCTTATGTATAATATGGATTACAAAAATTATCTCGAGCCTAATGTGGCAAAACAAATTAGAACTTTTATATTTCATAATAGTTAATTTTCATGATTCAATAATTATCTTAACTATTACACAGTATGGTTTAACTCTAGAGTTTATTCGATGTCTTTTAAGTAACGTGAATGAAACTTTTATAAGCATGTCAAAAAAAGTAAATCCTGGTAAATTACACATTGTACGTGTCTCTAATGATTTTAATATTGAAATTCAATTACACAAGTTTACATATTTACGTGAATTATTTTCTGTATTGTGTGAATTATCGACAGAAATATCAAATTTTTATTCTCAAGCTATGCTTTTTTGTGTATCGTACATATTCGTTACGTTGATAACTTTAAGCTATTACATAATTCAAATAGTGGTAGTTGAAAAAAAATCATTGTTTGCTTACATTGGTGTACATGCAATGACTCAAGGTGGTTGTTACTTGTTTTCTTTGCTGATTTTAACAAATGCAACTACAGCTCTTAATCGCGAGGTAAATGATAATTTTAAATATATTAAAAACTGATCATTAAAAATATTTCAATGACAAAGCCAAAAAATTATCTTCTTTCATGTTTACAAATTTTCAGTCTAAAAAGACCGGAAAAATCATAAATAAGTGGATAGAAAAATCACAGGATTCAAAAATTAATATAAAGGTATTTAGAGTTTTAAATAATTAAGTAATGCATTAGTATAAGATATTATAATTTTAATATGTTCAACAGCTTAATCAATTTTCAAATTATTTGATTCACGAAAACATGGAATTTTCTGCAGCAGGATTTTTTTCACTAGACGCTTCTTTGATTGTTTCGGTTTGTAAATATATATCATCTTATTTCAAAACAGATTTTGAAACTTATTCATTTTATACATAAATTTTAAAGATTTTAGGATCAATTACAACGTATATGATGATATTGATACAATTTCGATATGATTCTTTGTAGTATATTTAATTGCTTACATTAGTAGAAGAAATAAACTATCAGATAACAATTCTTTTGTATGTTATAAATATCAGATTGTTACAATCACCTAAAGTAGTTTTGCAACTCATATTTAAAAGTACTATAGAAATAAATACGTTTTCTAATAAATGTTTAATGAATGTGGAGCAAAAGTTATCATTAAATATAATATCTCTTGTAAATATCACATGAAATCTGAAAAAATTAATTTTTTATACAGATATTATATGATATAAGTGTATTCTGTTATAATTTATATTGAACGGCTGTAGAGTTCTACTCTTGCACGTATCAGTTCAAAATTTAAATAAAAACATTATGGACTTAAAAAATAAAAATAATATGACACCATTTATAATTACAAGTACATATTATTTTTTCAAATTTATTGGACTTGCTCCATATGATTTGCAATACAAATTAATGACTCAAAAACTAAATATACAAGTAGTTTTTAACCCTTCTTATTTTTGGAAGCTGTATTCTTTATTTTTGATTTTCACTGTAATCATATCAGATTATTTATACATGCAATCTTATAATCGATTGGACTTTAATTATGTAATAGATTTTTTGAGTATTTCATTGGGCACCGTAGCAACAATATTTATCTTAATATATTTTAACTCTTATCAGCAACAATTAGTGGAAATTATTATAAAAGCACAAACTGTAATAGAAATGAACAAGCATTTTATTGGGACACACAATGATAAACTGAATAAGTTTTTGATGATGAAGAAAATTTGGATAATATATGGAATTTTATGGTCATTATATATTTTTATAATTCCATTTTTACCAAATGATTGGATCTTTTTCATTGTTTCTACAAGTTCCTTTGATTTTATATTACTCAGCGTAATTATACAATATAGTGTTTTCTTGAAAATAATAAGACAATTATTTGAAGTTGTAAATATAAATTTTATTGATTTTTCCAAAACTTCATTAAGAAAAATATATTACAATCATGGCAGCGAAGACTTAACAATGAATGCCAGACTAAGTAAATTTATTTTCTTGCGTGACATGTTTTCAAGTTTATGTGAGTTGTCTAAGGATATTAAACATTATTATTCCAAGCCTACTCTTTTGTCAATATCTTATGTGTTTTTATCGTTAACAATTAACTTTTATATAATTATTGCTTATGCGGTATCCAATAATTTACCTTTTAATGACTTTATTTATTATTTTGTAAAAATAATTAATTATGTACTTTCATTAGTATTATTAACGATTTCTGCTACTGCAATTGTTGTTGAGGTAATAATAAATTATTACTTATCTTTTTAATAACAAATAAAACAAATGTTTGATTTACGAATTAATTTATTTTTTTCTAACATACAAATTTTTCTGTGTTTTTTAGTCGGAAAAAACTGGAAAAATTATTTCTGTATTGATTAATGACTGTCAACGACAACATGCTGCTATATCATATAAGGTATTTAAAATTTAAATTATTTTAACTTGCTTAAATTGAGCAAAATTTTTATAAAACAATTATTAATTTTTTTTCTTATAAATATATTTGAATTATGTTCCAGTTGCGACAGTTTTCAACTACCCTATTGCATCATGATTTAAGATTTTCAATTATTGGCTTATTTAGTTTAGATATGTCATTATTAATATCGGTAAGATTATTGATAAACTTTTTGTTATCAATGTTATATATCTTCATTTTGCATTATATGCATATTTTTAAAGATTTTAGGTTCAATTACAACATACTTAATAATACTTTTACAGTTTGATGATGGTGTTTAATAGTTTATTCGCAACTTATACACAATAAACAGAAAATTCAAAATAAATGCTTTAAAATCAACGTTTTTAAATGTATTCTATACTCAAAAATAAAAAAAATCATTTTAATATGTAATATTATATCTGAAGAGCACGAATGTAAATCTTTAACATCGATTTTATGCACGTCAATACAGTTATATGTATACATACCAATAGCTATTATATGTTATATTTCTAGCAATTTATTTACTGCGGTATTTATATAGTATCGTTACAAAGTATACTAACATATAATTTATTTTCGATTTTACAAAAAAAAAAAAAACTAAATAAAAAAAGATATGTTAAGCAGCAAACAAATAATTCATAAAATAAAGTTTTAGTTTTATTCGAGGTGTTATATTGGAGTTGACTTTTTAAATAAAAAATTTAATTAATTATAAAATGTTTTTAAAAAATAATCCAAATGAGAATTTTCTTTTTAAGTGTGCCTACTGTTTCTTTAAAATTATTGGTATGGCACCAATCAATTTGCGATTTGAGCCAACGAATAAGAATAATTTACATATAACCTTTAGTCGTTCACACTTAAGTGGATTTTACACTCTTTGTTTGATTTTTTTAATTGTTGGATTAAATACCTACGTGTTGTTTTATCAAATTTTCATAAGAAATTTTTCATTTGATGTTGTAGTAAATATCCTTAATATTTTATTACTTACGGCAGCAATAGTTTATTTTCTGATTTTATTCTATATTCACCAAGAAAACGCTGTGCAAATAGCCACAAATATTGCGACTTTAATTGAAAAGCCCTTCCTTTCTATTGGAGAAGAGCAGAATAGCATTGAAAAACCAAGTATATTATGGGTTATCAAAGATATTAGCTTATTTATCGCTCTATATCTTATTATATTGTCTACGATACCCATGTTGTCCCGAAATTGGATTATTTACAGTGTACCCATGAGTCTCGGGGATTTTATGCTTGTATGCATGCTCATACAGTACAGTAATATTTTAAAAGTTATAAGGCATTTATTTAAACAGTTGAACCATGAATTTATGCAGTTATCAAATGAAGAAGCACATTACTATAAAATACATACGATTCGTACGAACAAAAATTTTTTTACTGAGATAAAATACAATAAACTTTTGTATTTACGTGAAAAGTTTTGGTTGCTCTGTGAGATATCAGAAAATGTATCAAATTATTATTCTCCACCTATAATATTAGGCATTTTGTATTTGTTTACTGCATTAACTTCTTATTTTTATTATCTTTTAATAACTGTAACTAAAAATAAATTGTCAACTGTGATTTTTGAGTCTATCTATTGTTCAGTTGTAATAATTAATTATATTTTGCCATTAATATTTTTAACAGAATCAGTGACATCTACTGTTTCTGAGGTAAAAACTATATTTAATAGTAAGTTAAAATTAATAGATCGTGTTTTTCTATCTTAAATATTTGCTTAATATTTTTATAGAGCAAAAAGATAAGGCTATTATTAAACAAATGGATTGTAAACTCAAAAGATCAAAAAATTACCCGAAAGGTAGTTTTTCTCCATACTAAAGTTTCGTACTCTTCACATACATATTATAATGCACTTATCAAAATGATTTATATAATTTTGCAATGAAAAGAAATTTATTTTATAATTTATTTAAATGTAATGACAATATAATAATGTCGTTTTCATTTTTTTTAGTTACGTCAGTTTTTAGTTACATTAATGTGTAGTGAATTAGAATTTAGTGTTGCTGGTTTATTTTCTTTAAATAAATCCTTGCTAATATCGGTAAGTCTATGCAATAGTGTTTAAATTAAAACTTATACAATTTAACAAATTTTTTAATCAAATTTTTAGATGTTTGGGTCGATTATTACATATTTAATGATATTTTTTCAACTTTATGACAGTACAAAGGAATAATATTTTTTTAGATGTACAAAGAATTATTACTAATTACTGTTGACCTATAAAATTTATTTTTAAATTTAATGCTTTATTGAGTAAGTTATGTATAATTTTTTCTTGAAACCAAACAATAAATTTTTAATCATAGTGTATATTCTAGATGTGTGTTGATTTCTACGAATGATTTTACGATATTTATTGTGATTAGTCAGAATATATTAGTGAACATACAAATTTAATTATTTCAAATTGTGCATCTCAAATATTTTCTATTTAAGTAGTCAAATGTTTTTTTATTCAATCTCAAACGTTGAACATAAAAATTTTCATTATTTTAAATTTATTTTTGTTTACGACTTTAAATATTATTCATTTTAACTAAAGATTGTATTGTCACGCGACGTGGATTTATAATTATAGAATATGTTTAAGAATCTTATTTCTGTAATGATTAAAATCAAGATATCATTTAATATTTTATTTAAATCATAGCTTAGTAATAATAGAAGTTTCAGTTATTATACTAGAGTCATTTGTTTTGTTTCAAACTGATAGTACAAAACATTAACATGCCTTTCGAGCATTTCTTAAACGATAAATCAATTATTATTTATGTATTTTACTTTTTCAAATATATTGGACTTGCGCCTATGAGTTTGCAATATGAAAATTTAGATAATAGCAAAACCTGACGAATGGTTTTAAAACATTGTAATATCAGTATTTTGTGGAGCATATTTCTAATTTTCGTAATTATATCATCGAATTCTTATATTGTTGTGTACTTTTCTCACGTAAATCATATTTTTTATAAAATAATTGATGTTTCTGGTATTAATTATAAAATTAAGATTGTGTAAATGTAAACTATTGTAAAAGCTTTTCTAATAATGTATTTGTTGAATTTCAGATAATGTATTTTAAAACAGTAATTAATCAACGTTAAAAATAAATGTTATATGCAATTGATAAAATGTAATTATTTAAAATGTTTTATTGATCAATGCAGAATTAAGCTGTTTTATTTCAGCCCAGTAGACCTGTGTGATGAATACTTAATGGAATAAAATTGTATCACATTATACGGTGGGACTTTATATTATTGTTATAAATTATAAAACAAAATTGTGTAAGAAAAAATTTAGTTATTTAAAAACATTTTAAAATATTTTTTAAATATGAATGAATATTAATTAAAATTATGTATTATTGGTTTAAAATACTTGGATTATTTACTGTAAAATGTTGCGAAAAACTAGAAAAAAATTATCAAAATCAAGATTTTGTGCTCACTTTTTCTTTAGCTGGAAAGTTATATAACTTTCTACCGATTTTAATTATTGTAATAGTTAATTATTTCAGTGTTAAATATGACTATAATCGAATCGGCATAACAAATATATCCGACTTTGATATCTGGATAGATATTTTTCAAATAATTTTCGTGGTTTTTGCGAGCGTTATTATTCTAATATTACACATTATTCATCAAGATAAAGTAATTGAACTATATTATAAAATTTTCAATCTTAATAAAGCTTTATTGAAATTTAACGTCCAAGTTTACAATAAAAATAATTTAGTTTTAACTCGAATAATAATTGTCTTCATTAACAGTGTATTTTTGTTAGTGCTTATGGCTTGAAGTTCAAAATCAATTGAAGTCAGCAATTGTTATTTTATTGGAAAATATTTATGTGATTTTGTTCTTAATTTTTCAATAATTCAATATAGCATCATTTCAAAATTAATGTTTATTAAAATAATAAATGCAAATTTTTCAAAATTGTCTCAAAATCCTATTACTAATTCATTGAGTTTGATACGTCCAAGTGTCAAATTTCACTCAGAAATGCAGAAGCTATATGAACTTAATTATTTAACAAATTTGCATCCTTCATTATATGATATATTGGAAGATATTACAACTTTTTATTCTCTTATTATGCTCTTATGTGTTTTTCACATATTTTGCCTCATCATTGACTTTGGTTATTATTTAGGGAAACATATCTTATACGGTTCATTTATAATAGATACTGCTTTGTACATTTTTAGTTCTGTACAAATATTCTACTGTGCTTTTTTACTACTCATTTTAGCTAGGTGTACCACAAACTTAATTATTGAAGTAAGTAAATAAAGTATTACATTTAGTTTGATATTTTTATATGTTAAAAAGAATATTTTGGATAATATTTTTTTTTTTTTTTTTCAAATAATTTTTATATAAAGAACTCTAATGTTCTTTATATATCAAGTTACTTGAATACTTTTTTCAGAAAGGTAGTTTCTTTCAGTCTGTTGTAGTTTTTCAATTTTTTAATTTTTATTTATAGAGCAGAAAAACAGGGAAAATTATTAACACATGGATGCTTCTTTCACAAGATCCACAAATTGTTGCTAAAGTAAATAAATTATTGTATACAAAATAGAAAAATTATAATAGATATAAAAATGGTTTGTTTTATTTTTTAGTTAAATAAATTTTCAACGTATTTATTGCATCAAAATGTACGATTTGCCGCTTTTGAATATTTTTCGTTAGATAATTCTCTAGTTGTTTCGGTAAGTAAATATCAAATAATTAATTAAACATAAATTTCATCTAAACTTTTTTATTAGATTGCAGGTTCAATTACGACATATTTAGTAATATTGTTACAATTTCAAGAGTCTAAATAATAATTTTTATGGCACTTTATTGATTAATAAATTTTAAAATTAATATTTTAATTTAAGTAAAATTCACTTATTACGCCAATCAATCAAATAAAGAGTTCATATATTTGCGCGTAAAAAATAAACATTAAGAATTGTATTTTCATTATATAAATGGTAATTTAGCACAGACACTCAATTGTCACATTGCAAGATAGTCATACTAACGTTTATTGATGTTTAAAAAAAATAATCTATTTACATTTATAGTGTTCTGTTTATTTATAAAAAATTAACTTATACTGTCTAAAAATGTATTTTAAAAATATGATTTACCCAAAAACTTTATCATTCAAGCTTGCTTATTACTTATGTAAAATAATGGGACTTGTGACATTTAACATAAACAAAAAATCATCATACAACAATCGGCAAATTTTAGTATTTACAAGTTCCAGCCTAGGCGTAATATACAACATATTTTTTTTTGTTATAATTTTCGCGATGCATTACGATACTTTGCTTATGACGTATATAAATATCCCATTATCTGTTAGATATATATTTGATAAAATTATAGATTACTTGCATACTTGTCTGGCATCTTTTACAGCTATGTTTATATTAATCTTTTTTTGCATCTTACAAAAAGATACATTAAATATCGCGAATCAATTAAAAAGTCTTTGGGAAACATCAAGCTGTATAGATCGTGTCGCAAAAGCAAAGATTGAGCTCTCAAAAATAACAATGAAAATTTTATTAATGTATGGCGCTACATGGCTTGCTATTATTGCAACAACAGAACTCAGTGTCGAAGATCAATTTAAAAAGAGCTTAATAATTTATTTTACTTTAATGTACGCGAACAACTTTATTATAACCAGTATGTTATTACAGTACAGCCTTATTTTAAATCTTATACAGCAAGTCATTAAGATTATTAATGATGAATTTATCGAAATCGCTCAAAAATCTTTAAATTTACGTAAAACAAACTTGTATCAAGTAAATTTATATAAATTTTGACATCTACGTCAATTACATACAAAGATGTCACAAGTCGCAGAAAAAATATCTGAATTTTATTCCATGCCAATGCTCCTCTGTGTCTTGTACATTTTCATGTTGCTGATATTTTATGCACACCTGATTATGAAACCTATTATACTTGGCAAGAATTCATTATCGAATTTTCAATTATTTCACTGCTCATTTCGTATGCTTCATAATATTGTGTCACTGATTATTCTCACAAGATCCGTAACTGCAGTAACTACTGAGGTAAGTTTTTTTTTAAAAGTATATTAAATAATTAATGTTTAACTACAGAAGTTTTTATTAAAATGAGATCAGAATGAAAAAACTGGAAAAATTGTAAATAAATGGATAGGAAGCCTTGATAGTATGTATATTGACGTACAGGTAAACGTTTTGATAATCTTTTTTTTTTAAGTACTTTACTTTACTTTACTTTTCTTTATTGATCATAATAAATTTTCTGTTATTAATAGATTTATCATTTTTCAAACTATTTACTACATCATAAATTAGAGTTTTCTGTATTCAAATTGTTTTCATTAGATGAATCTTTATTGATGTCTGTAAGTGAAAATAATTTTAAAGATAACACAAAAATAGTCATTGAAATATTTATTAAAAAATAATATATATTTTAGATTACAAGTTCGATAACTACGTACTTGGTGATATTATTACAATTTCAAGGAAATAATTTGACGTAAAGTTAAAAATCAATAAAAAAAAAATAAGATTATGTATTTTAAAATTTTTAATCAAAATAACAAGGTGATCGTTATTTCAAATATCAAGAAATAAAACAATTTGAGTTATGCAAATTAATTATAACGTGGATTTCATTCAATAAATTCAAAGGCGTGAGGTTGTAATTATGATTCAGAATAAAATAACGTTATGAAAATCAATAAATAGTCCGCGAGACAACTTTATTAACCGAACGTAAATTCGAATGCTTTTACTTCCAACATGAACTAATGTATAAGTGAATGTATTTTTTAGTAATTATCTGAATGACATTGATGATATGTTTTCATAGCTATAGCGCAACTGCATTAGTCGACCACACTTCAAATATAAATACGATACATTAATTCAAAGTACGTTTGCTTTTTCTCGAACAAAAAGAAATTAAATCATCAAAAATGTTGATGAAAAAACCAGTGCTTAATAAAATGTTTGTAGTAAAATTTATTTATTATTATTTTAAGATATTAGGGCTAGTACCAATACATTTTAATTATAATAAATATCACAAGCCTTCGTTTACATATTCTAAAAAAGGTATGGCGTATAGTGTGATTTTAATTGTATTGCTGTCTGTATCACATTATTTCAGTATTCAAACGGCATCTGGTAAAGAAATTTTCACCTATAGGAATGAGTTTGAAAGAGCAATTGACACTACTCAAAATATGTTGGGAATAATTAGTTCTATTGTTATTATAATTTTATTTTCTATTCGACAGACAAAAATGATAATAATAGCTGATAAAATTGTTGCTATAAAAATATTTTTGAAAGATATTAATAAAAGAGTGTACAATGATAATGATACAATATTAAGTACAATAATGATAGTGTGTTTCTTTAGCATTGCCATATGGTCTGGAATAATAACTTTAACTTTGGTGAGAGTAAGCAGTTATCAAGAGCTCAGTTATCACATTTCTATAAACACATCAAATTTAATAATTAATTATACAGTATTACAATACAGCATCTTCCTCAAATTAATGGAACAATTTTTTCGTGTTATAAACAACAATTTTTCAAAATTTCTTAAAGAATACTTTAGAATACGAAATTATCTAACCATTCCTAATGTGGCTGATTTAAAATTAAAATATCTTCAACTGTTGATCGATGAGTACTCATTATTAGTTGATCTGTCGGAGGAAGTATCGAAATTTTACTCATGTGCTATGATATTTTGTACATTAAGTTCGTTTACAACGATAATTTTGTTTGGTTATTATATTGGTAAAGATATGGTATACAAGTCTTTTAATATGGATATACTTGATGAAATCGGATGTGGGTTGCAAGTAGTTTTTTCCGCCATCGTATTAATATTTCTAGCTAAATGCGCTACCGATTTGGTTAATGAAGTAAGCACGTACTCGCGTTTATAAATATTTATATTGCATTTATTAATTTTATAATTGATTTACATGTTTTATTTTTAATTAAAACTTTTGTTTTTAGAGTAAAGAAACACAAAAAATTATAAATAAATGGTTACTAAATGCGCAAAATCATCAAATTGTGACAAAGGTAAATTAATTCTTATTAGATGAATATATAAACTGGTGTCAATAAATATTTAATCATTCTGTTTTTATATCCAGTTAAAAAGATTTTCATTGTATTTGCTGCATCAAAATATACAATTTACGGTGTACGACTTTTTTTTATTAAATAACTCTTTAATTATTACGGTAAAATTAAAGTGTAATTGATATAATTTTATTTAATGTTAATTATTAAACAAGATTATTTTATTCTAGATTACTGGTTCAATTACAACCTACTTGGTTATAATTTTACAATTTCAAAATATGTAGCGAATATTTACACCATTTATCACACAATTTACAACATTCTACAAAAGTGGTAATGAAAACATGAAGCATTCGTTATTCAAACTAATATAATTTATTTAATGGGTTCACTAATATATTCGTATAGGTATAAGGCAATTTTATTAGTCAATTTCTTTTTTGCAAATGTAAAGGTAATACATTTTTTTAACGTACTACTTTTACACGAACAAAAAAAAATAAAATAATTAAAATGTTTGTGAAAAAACAATTGTTTAATAAAATGTTTGTAGCAAAACTTATTTATTATTATTTTAAAACTTTTGGACTAGCACCATTTAATTTCAGTTTTAATAAATATGATAAGCCTTTGTTTATTTATTCTCAATATGGTATAATGTATAACGCATTATTAATTGTATTGCTGTTAGTATCAAGTTATTTTAGCATTCAATCAGCTTTTCGTCAAGAAATTTTTACTTTTAGAAATGATTTTGAAGTAGGAATCGATACTTCACAAAATATCTTAGGAATTATTAGTACTACAGTTATTTTAATCTTATTTTCTATTAGACAAGAAGAAATGGTAAAGGTTGTTAATAAAATGGTTGCTATAAAAATACGTTTAAAAGACATAAATAAAAAAGTCTACAATGATAATGATACAATCTTATGTACTATAATGATTTTATGTTTTTCAAGTATTACATTATGGTTGGTAGTAATTACTATAACTGTTCTAAAAGCAAGCGATAGTCAAGAGCTTGGTTATTTCATTTCTTCAAATGTATCAAATTTAATAATTAATTATACAGTAATTCAGTACGGCATTTCCTTAAAATTAATTGAACAATTTTTTCGTATTATAAATAACAATTTTTTAAATTTTTTCAATGAATATTATCTAATACGAAATTTTCCAAGTATTCCTAATGTAATTGATTTAAAGTTAAATTATCTTCAAATGTTATTTGACGAGTACTCATTGCAAGTTAACTTATCAGAGGAAGTATCAAAATTTTACTCATGTGCTATGCTATTTTGTACGTTGAGTTCGTTGACAACGATAATTTTGTTTGGTTATTATATTGGTAAGGATATGTTATACAAATCCTTTAATTGGGACGCGCTTGATACAACTGGATGTGGCTTGACAATGCTTTTTTCCATCATCGTATTGATATTTCTAGCAAAATGCGCTACTGATTTGATTAATGAAGTAAGCATATATAACATTTTTAATACTTATCAATAATTATATTGCATTTATTATTATTTATATATTATTAATTTATATAATTTTCAATTTGAATTGTGCACTAGAGCAAGAAAACCCAAAAGATTATAAGCTATTGGTTACTTTATTCCCAAAATTATGAAATCGTAACAAAAGTAAATCATTTGCTTACATATATAGTTTTAATATAATAATGTGATTTAATAATTATTTTTTATGTTTTTATATAGTTAAAAAGATTTTCACATTATTTATTGCATCAAAATATACAATTTACAGTGTACGACTTTTTTTCATTCAATAACTCTTCAATTATCACGGTAAAATCAATGTGAAATTATTAACTAACATTTATTTTAATGTAAAATATAAAATAAAATATTATTTTATTCTAGATTGCCGGCTCAATCACAACGTATTTGGTAATAATTTTGCAATTTCAAAATATGTAATAAACGTTAAAACATTTTATCTCATTATCTGTACAATTTTTCACAAAAGATAATGAAAAAATCAAGCATTTGTCATTCAAACTAATTCATGAATGAACGTATTTTTAAGTAATTTATTTAATGGGTTTGATAAAATATTGCTATAGGTGTAAGGTTATTTCATTCATTTATTTTCTTATTGCAAATGTAAAAGTAGTTTAACGTCTTTGTGGTTTACTTACGAACAAAAGCAAACACAAGGAAAATGTTAATAAAACCAGAAATATTTAATAAAATGTTTATAGTAAAATTTATTTATTATTATTTTAAAACTTTTGGTCTAGCACCGTTATATTTTAATTATAATAAAATTTATAGACCTTCGTTTATTTATTCTAAAAATGGTATAATTTATAACGCATTACTAATCGTATTGCTGTCAGTATCAAATTATTTCAGTATTCAATCAGCATTTCGTCAAGAAATTTTTACTTTTAGGAATGAATTTGAAATAGCAATCGATACTTCCCAAAATTTGTTAGGAATAATTAGTACTATTGTTATTTTGATCTTATTCTCTATTCGACAGGAAAAAATGATAAAAATAGCTGATAAAATTGTTGGTATAAAAATTTTTTTAAAAGATATAAATAAAAAAATTTATAACAATAATGACACAATTTTAAGTATTACAATAATCATGTGTTTAGTGAGCATTACAATATGGTTTATAATAATAATTTTAGCTTACACAGAAGTAAATGATTATTTAGAGCTTAGCTATCACGTTTCTGTAAACACATCGAACTTGATAATTAATTATACGGTACTGCAGTACTGCATAATTCTTAAATTAATTGAACAATTTTTTCGCGTAATAAATAACAATTTTTCAAATTTTTTTAAAGAATATTGTAAAATACGAAATTTTTTAATCGTTCAAAATATAGCTGATTTAAAATTAAACTATCTCCAATCGTTAATTGACGAGTACTCATTATTAGTTGATCTATCAGAGGAAGTATCGAAATTTTACTCATGTGCTATGTTATTTTGTACGTTAAGCTCATTTACAACCATTATTTTATTCGGTTATTATGTTGGCAAAGATATGTTGTACAAATCTTTTCATTTAACTGCAAATGATAAAACTAAATGCTGCCTGCAAATGGGTTTATGTATTATCGTATTGATAATTTTAGCGAAATGTGTTACAAATCTTATTGATGAAGTAAGCATACGTCACATTTATACGCTTTCAAATATATATGTTTTTATTATTTGTATGATTGATTTAATTAATTTTTTATGATTGAAACTTTGCAATTAGAGCAAGGAAACGCAGAAGATTATAAATAAATGGTTACTCCAATCGCAAAATCATCAAATGGTAACAAAGGTAAATGTATTTTTTTTTACGATTTAAAATGTAATGTAGACTAATAATTTTTTTTTGTCTTTAACAGTTAAAAAAATTTTCACTCTACTTGTTGCATCAAAATATAAAATTTACGGTATATGGTTTTTTTTCATTGGACAACTCTTTGATAGTTTCTGTAAGATTAAAATGTACTAATTATAAAAATTTTATATTGTTTAAAACATAAGAATATATTCTTCTAGATTACTGGTTCAATCACCACATATTTAGTAATAATTTTGCAGTTCCAAAATGTACAATGAAATTAACATTATAAAATTAACATAATCATTTTAATTCAATGGATAATTTCTTGATTTTTTCAAAAATATTTAAAATTATTAAATTTTAAGTTTTTTATGCTGATTACAATGTTTTTAAGTTTAAAAAATAAATTTTATTTGTAAATAATTTTATTTAAATAAAATCTTAAAACAAAGTAATTTTTACTAAAGTTCGTGAGAGCAAAAAGATTAACTACCTAATTAATAAAGTACTCTTATATTAAATTGAAAATTCTCATAAATTAAATTGAAGAGTTTATAAATTAGTTTATGAATAATTAAACATAATATTATTGATTGAAAATACTTTTTCTCATTTATTATCTTTGTATTTGTAATGAAATTTGTTTTAAGAAACATTTTATGTATTAGTTAAGTAAAAAAAAAACATAAATAATAAGCTCAAAAACATGCGCAGTATCTAATACAAAAATTTGTTTAACAGTATGTCTGTCAATGAAGCTTTTTTACTTAAATGCATATTAAACTATTTCAAATCTTCAGGAGTTGCAACTTTAAATTGTAACATTGAACAATCTGAAAATAATAAAATAAAACGTTGGATATTCACTACCTCCAAGTACGCCATTTATTACAATGTATTATTCATGTGCTTAGTAATTGTGCTAAATTATTTTGCTATTCAGACTCTGTTTGGATTTTATAAGAGAGAATCAGGATCATTGCAAAAATATCTTTACGCATTTGAATTTATATACAGTGGTTTTAATTGCATAATCATATTAAGCAGTTATTGTTTCAACCAAAAAAATATTGTAAAAATCACTAACAAGATCAACGTTATTAGAGAATCACTAGCATCTTCCGGATTCGAACTTTGTAATGAAAAAAGATTACTATTGCAATGTTTTATTTACATAATACTTACAAATGCTGCGACCTTGATAAGTTTTTCACCAAATATCGTCTTGGGATTTAATATGTTACATGCAGCAGATTTATCCTGTGGTTACATAATCGATTCGATGCTTATACAGTATGCCTCTATATTAAAATTATTGCGATACTATTTCAAACTGATAAACGAAGATTTATCTAATATAACAAAAAAATCCAATTTTTTGCGTGGGACACGATTGATTCGAGCTCATAATTGTCTGATAAAACAACAATTGTTTCGTACACGTAAATTTTATAATATGATGTATGAATTATCAGAGAGCTTGTCAAATTTTTATTCATTTCCTATGCTTTTTAGCTTATTTAATATTCTATTTTTATTAACGTTATCAGTTTTTTACTTTGTTGACGCTTTTAATCTCGAGACTGAGACTTTTAAGCATTTAGATTTTTGGTTCGTGTATTACGTTCTATTTTATACGATTGTATTGATCGCGCTCACACAATCTGTCACAGCTACTGTTATTGAGGTAATATTTATTTTTTGTGATATATTTGTAAGTACGTTCAAAACATGTTTTTTTTTCTTCTTGTTATTGGATTAGGCTAAAAAAACAAGGTTGATTGTAAGCGGATGTTTAAGTTGTTTTGAGGATCAAGAAATTAAAGACGAGGTTTAATTTATAAACTTAATTTTATCGATTTATTGATTTTGAAAAAAAAAAATTGATTATATATTAGAATTTAAATTCATTACAGTTTCAGAATTTTTATTATTATTTACGAGAAAGAAAAATTAAATTTACTGTATTCAACATGTTTACTTTGGATCAAACTTTATTGATGTCAATAAGTATGAATAAAATTTGATTTTTAATTCATTTTTGAACTAATTAACATAATTTTTTTAGGTGTCGAGTTCGATCACAACATATTTGGCTATTTTCTTACAATTTCGAACCAGAAGAAACAAATAAAAAAATCTCAAGAAAAAAAAATAGATTCTATTAACAATTATATATTTAATATGTAATAAAATTAATGTATTTGTATAATAATCAATAAAAAATATAATCACTTATGATATTTATATATTTTCATTATAATCGCAAATAATACAAATCTTAAAATATTTCTAAAAAATAATTGAGGTTTATCAATTGTATAAAATAATAAATATAAAACAAAGCGAAATAATACCACAAAATATAATATTTTTAAAAATAAAAATCTATGTATCCTCCTCCTTACAATTTAATTATATTTATATAATATTAAACGTATCGCTTTTAATCGATATTCAGCATACGAAACGAGCCTTGAAGACCCGCTAGCTCTTCAGCAATGATACTTTTACTATTTGATTGTCTCTTCGATTCATCTGTTCGACTAATTTTTTCTTCTCTTAGGAACCAGTCCCGGTATTTCTCAATTTTCAAACGCCATGACTCTGTAATTAAAAAAAAAAAAATTAAATTAAATCATTTGTAAATTTGTAAAAAATTATATTTCATTTAAAACATACCATTAAGTTCAGCAAATGTGCCTGCTTTACCACCCCATTCATTCGGTAGTATATCCTTATCCATAAAATCATGTAGCGCCTCACCGCTTGCCGTGTGAACGTAAAACTACATAAAAAAAATTTAAATGCAACGTTACTTTCTAACATCAAAGCTTCTAGAAAAAGTATACATTACGAAATCATATCTTACTTTCTCAACGAGTTTCTTTTTCAACAGTGGATAAAAAATATTTGTAATTTTACTGATAAATGGAGGTGCGTTTAAAAAATGTACGTTGTGTAGCCTGAATGGTACGCTATTCTGCGTTGCTAGCATACTTTTTTTTGCCAGTGGCTGTGTTGGTACTATTTTCGTGTAATGTGCCACTGAGAAACCCTGTTAAAATAAAATTAAATTTGAATTTTTAGCTAGAGATAAATATATATGAAAGATGATAATTACCTTGAGGTCGACTACCATGACGTTAGAAAGACTTGTTTCTTCAAGTAGCCGAAGATCTAATACCATCATAATACGTCGTGTGATTGCACTTACTGAAAACTTATCTGGATCTGTATTTTTGAGTCTTAAAACTGTCACTCTATGGCCATCGTCTGTCATTGAAGGCAAAACTAAGTACTCGCTAAGTAAAATAAAAAAAATTATTTTTTATTATTTTTTATAAAATGATATTACAATTAGTGAATATACTTACATTGTCTCACAACAATCCTGAATATCACGTGCTAAAGGATCCATATTATTAAAAAATTCTGGCAGGGCCGTTCGCGCACTAAAGTACATTTCCAATCGCATTTTGCATCTCTCGAGGCTGTTTTTACAACCAAACAGGAAATGCTCAAGCCTCTTGTCATCTGCATAATCAAATAAAAAAAAAAATCAAGGTTAATTAGCTTGTAAACATACATAAAATGTTTATACATTGATTGTAAATTTTTCTTTTAAATACATTACCCATGTGTTTTGGTAAGTGAGGCTGCTTGGCAAGCCATTCTCGTATAGCAGCAATATCACGTTTACGAGCTTCAGGATCTGGTGGTAATTCTTCGTCGATTCGTCTTTGTTGTTTTACCGTTGGTGGTAGTAAAGTCATTTTTATTTAACTTCAATCCCTGTAAAAAACACAAAAAATTATTTTATTTAATTTGAAATCAAACCACGTAAAACTTGAAGTTTTCTTCTCTCAAGACCTAAACTTTCCGCCGACGCAAGTATTGCACTCTCCTTATTTTGCAATACCAAATTCCCACGAACGCACGAGTATGTGTCTGTATGTGTATACGTATGTAGCGAGAGAGGAACAAAGGACGCGTTGCGCGCTAATTAGCCGTTACGTTGGCTCTCACACGCGCGCTACCAGTACTGCAGCTTAAAACACGAGTGTTCTATACTTTTCTGACTCTTTTTATTCAGTAAATCCCTTCTCCTTGTAAGTTACTTTACATACGATCCTTCGTCGTAAAGTATCTCTCTTTTTTTGTCTACTTATGTCAAATATTTGAACTGGGCTTGTTTACGCTCGTGGTCAAGGTTTCTGTATTTTTTTTTCTTTTTTCTAATTTTATGTATTTTTAGTTACGTGATGGTTTTGACTGATCGATTATCTTCTTTTTTTTCTTAAATTACGCTTGATCAAAGTGTTTTTGGTGTTGTCTGCGATCGGACATCAGTAGAATAGAAGTATCTCGATTACACGACTACTTAACTCGTTCGAAGGAACAAACATTTACTTTGAGAAAGCGTACCGACGTTTATTATTTTTTTTTTTCACCTGGCGTGTTTCGAATCTAGAAACCGATCGGTATACACTTTGAATAATTTTTACCGCGTGTAATCTGAAAGTGTTAGCTGCTTTGGCACATATATATTTATTTTAACTTAACAGAGACCACCGGTCACGAATTTTTTTGTTACCAAAGAAATTGATGTCTTTATTTGGCCTATTTTCATTTCACAATAAGTTTTATGTCAAATTGTGATTGACAGGTTGCTTCAACGAACGATTAATCCACTTGAAGCTTTAAATGGAATGAAAAATAAAAAAAAAGAAGGAATTCAGCGATTTTTAATGCTTGACTTGGAGATATAGTCTTGTGGTCTTTATTCTTTTTTTTTTATTATTTTTCTTCTTTTATTCTCTTACTGCTACTTGAAAATATTCAATTACTCAATGCAAAGCCAATTAACGCTCTAACACACGTGTCTCAATCGAGAGAATTTTGTTTTAAGCTGGGAAGTCTTGTTTTTTATTTATTTTTGTGTTGTCTTTCAAGATGAAGATATGGCTATTAAACAGATATACATTATAGTTAGAACGTGATTATTTTTTTTAAATTCACAACAAATATTTGTCATTGTTGATTTGTGACAATTATATTTTTGCAAATCAATTTACATAAAAGAAAATTAAAAATTTAAAAAAAAAGTGCTATTGTTTTCAGAGAAAGAAAAAAAAAACAAAGTCTAAAAAGTCAAGTTTCATAAGTGTTTTTTTTTTATTTTGACACGATTGGTGTGTACAAGCCAATAATCATTTGTCAACAGAAAAAAAAGTGCACACATATTGAATATTTTTTTTTTCAAGCCCTGTCATTCTAAAGCAAAAGTCAGCAATGTAAATTCTTCTTCGTAACTCATTGCGTCCCTGGTTACCTTTAAAAATATACGATGTATTGCTTGTTTTGCTCAATGCTAAGTAAATTTTATCGCTGCTACGTTGCGAATACTTAAACTTTGCCTATACCAATACATTTTCGGCAAAATTTAACTTCCTTCTTCAATCTATATATAATATTTGCGTCTCAACTTTTTTTAAAAACACAACCGCATATCACCTTTATTTGTCTTTTTAATTGACTATATTTGAATATTGTTTATTATCAAAGATCAAGGAAACTTACTAAGTTATGTGATCTAAAGATAAAACTTACATTTAGACATTGACGAGATTATCTATTAGCTAAGTGAATTTGATGAATCAAAAATGTATAGCACATTAGAATTTATGTAAAATAATGATCTGACGTATTTACGAATAAAAAAAAGGAACCCATCAAGATTTTCGTGGATTGATTAATCTGTTTACGAAATGAAGTATATGATTGCGTAAAATCATTAGAAAAATCGTGCGTATATAATATACATATTATATGTGTGCTCATGAAATATTTATCAGATTTAAAATTTTGTTATTAAATTTCAAAAGTTTCACTATACTAAGGATGACTCAAGTTTATGTCTTTTTTTTCTCTCTCTGGGATATAGAACGTGTGCTTTTCAAGTAGTTTTCTTGTAATCTATCTGATTATCAACAATGTAATATTATAATCTGAAGATTACAAATAATTAGTTTTTAATTTATGCAACAATTGTAATGTGCAAATTTATAAGATTTTTTTCAGTGATATATTTAAATTATTATTAATGATTATAAAAAATTTGTAATGAATCAAAAATGATTGATACAGAGTGATCTTAATTGATTTTCAAAAATTCTTAATACTAATGATAATTACTACACGAAAAAGAAAAAATTGAAAACAAGATTTTTTGTTATCAACCACTGATCGATTTTTAGTAGTATATTCTACATCTTTACAATATTAAACTACTGTCCCTTAAAAAAATCTAACAACATAATAATACCCACACAAAAAATTGATCATAATTAAACATACAACCTACCTTTTAAATTACAAAAACTCTCGTTCTCCACACCAAATACGTATATAAAATCTTAATTAAAAACAACCACTACAACAACAACAACAATATAAAAAAAAAACTTTTAAAACAATAAATATCCACAAAAAATTTCAACACAAAAATCTCACTACTCAAAAAAAAATAAGATCGATCTTTATTCCAAACAAAGGATCTTAAAGCATTGGCTATCTATCGAGTACGCGCGAAACGAAAACAAGTCCTCCTTGAAAGCCCGCGTAACTATACTATACTGATATATCTCTGTAACTGTTGGAGTTTCAGTATATCCACACACAGAGGCGTAGCGTCGTCGTCGTCCCCTTTGGGGAGTCCAAGCCACATATACACACACACACACATACACACTCTCACTCCGTTATAATACACTTCTGTGCAACACAGCAGTAATATAGGCCTAGTGTTCTCTCTCGCGTGCTCGACTTACAACGAGTATAAAGGTATCCTATACTGTATGGTGAGACTGGCCTCACTGCGTCGAATCGCTGCACCAGACACAAGTATAGTTCGATCCTATACACCTTCTCCTCCTTTTTCTCTTTTACTTGTGTGTATAATACCCTTTCCCACTACTGTCTCTTATACCTGTCTCTCCCACTCGTTTTAATACCGCAGCTACTGCTGCTACTGCTGGCTATGAATTTTCCGATGATTCTTTTCACCTGATTTTAGGTTTATACACGTGGGTGCGTTATACTATTAGTAAGCTTAGATAAATTTAGTTTGAATTTAAGGATTTTTTTTTTTTATTAATATTACGAAAAATATGAATCATAAGCTTATCTTGTTATATTTTGATGGTTGCTATTAAATATTTTTAATATATGTCCATGTGTGTGTATATGTATCTTTGAAAGGCGTAATCGATGAAAAATTAAAAATAGAACTTGGAATTATTTTATCGCTTGGCTAAGCATATAAAATACACGTGGATTAGATTTGAAAAAAAAATTTATATTCTTGTAAGCAATTACTGAAAATCCGGTTAAAACTTTTGAAATAACTATCGTTTTATATTAGATACCGATTAAATTTTCAAACGATTTTTTTTTTCTTCAAGTGTTACGTAATAATTTGTTGTGAAAAATTGAAAGTAATCGAATCATGTGTAATGCTATATAGTTAGTTTTCTTTCTTATAACGTTCAATAGAAGCAATATAATAATAAATACCGTTATAGTCGATAAAATAGAAGAAAAAAAAAATTTGTTAGGATCAAGACATATATTTTCGATTAGCCAGAGAACAACATATACCTGTATACACGCATTGATTTCACTTGGAGAACGGAAAGGTGAACGCAGAATTTTGCAATAACGAACGAAGCAAGGCTCTCCTACTTTGGTCCCCTGTGCAAGCAACTAATCGCTTTGACGACGATGCACCTGTTTTTTTTTCTTATTTCTGCTGGTGCTGTTTTTTTTTTTAACGTCACGATTACCAATAAACAAAAATTTTGAAGGGGATTAGCTATAGGTAATAACTGATAAGTCGTATTCGAGTAAAATATTATGTAAGAGAACAAGTTGTTGTTAAGTTGTAATGCTAAATAGTTATTTGCTGTGTTTTTATAGGTATTATATGCAAAAAGAAGAGGTTTTTATTTAATTAGATATTTGCAATGTCACGTCTCATCTACAATGTCAATTTTTTTACTTATGATTTAATTTATGATTTGTAGTTGACTTTTAAGTTTTTTGGCAGATATAATTATTATTTATATGAAAAAGAAATAATAGGTAAAAAAATAATATATAACATATTGATTTATATTCAAAAATTGAAATTGTTAATAAAGTTTTTCTCTTATTATCGTAATTTTATAAAAAAAATGTTAATAAATAGGTGTTCGTATTCTAGAAGTTTGTTTACATTTTTTGCTGTGATTATTTACACTTGAAATGCATTTTTTTTTTTTTAAAAAGCGCGATTATTTTTCTTTCATACTTTAACATGTAACTTCTCGTTAAAAATTTGCTGATTCATAAATCATTCCTACTTAAATTTGCATAATTAATTGAAGACAAATAAAAAAAAAATAATACATTTTGGATTTATACTTGGTGAATGTAATTAGCATAATCAATGACAATTCAATTATCTGCACGCGTATAAAGAGTAACGTTTTGAAATTGAACCGTTTTAAGCAATATCCGAGAAAATGAAATTTGATTGAATACCTAGAGTTGAATGTATAATTATTTATACTGTCAAAGCTTTTATAATCTTGTCACATTTTTGTAAAAAATATATAATTTTAATTTTATCATTTCTAAGGATTTAATTTATTAATTCGTTGATAGAAAAGTTATATATTTAAAAAAAAAAAAAAACTAGGTCATTGTACATTTCGTGATTGTATTAGCTCAGCAAAATAAAAATAATAATAAACGTAAAATCAAGTAGCTCACTTTGCACATTCTAATTAAAAGTGTTACGAAAGAAAACAAGAGTTGGCTGGGAACTCGTTATTTGTAACGTATAAAATTATTGTCGGAAATCATTTTGCTGATAATGTACTTTTTTATTATATTAATATTAAATTGAGAATTATACATCCGTATTTTAAATTGATTACTTTTTAAACAATTCTTTCAGTAATCTAATAAAATTGAGTATCTTTTATAAAAAAAAAAAAAAAATTAATAAATAAACTGAGCTGGTTTTGTATTTGAAACATTGCATAATCAATCATTAGATCTTTATCTTCTGATGCATTCAGGCATTAGAATAAAATATATTGATACCCTTGTATGTATGTGAATTTCAATTCAACTTATTTTGCAATTCCAAACTAACCTTAATATTATTTCAAGCGTTTTACGAAAAATTCATGTAAATACATATTACGTTATATTTTTTTTTGCAAGAATACCAAAGTAATAATCATTAATTAAAGAAAGGAATTCTATTAATAATACCAGAAAAAAAAAATACAAAAACTCGTCAGAAATTTCTCTCTTCACAATTTCTATATTTTTTTTTCTTTTTCAAACTAAGATCAGCATTTAAAAAAATCTTACCATAAAAATCCAATCTATCACCAGATCTAAGTATCAGCATAAATAAATTCACAAAACGCCCGTGGCCTCGATGGAAAGTCACCGAATCAAAAGAAGAAATAAAAAAAAAATAGACGAGCCGAGATAAGAATTCGTAAGCGGGAAAACTTTCTAGCTCCATACATATATATACATATATATATATATATATATATGTATGTTGTATTGCTTGCGCAAGGTCGATTGGTTGGTCGGTCGGTCGCACGTGAGCGCGGTGACTCGTGTGTGAGCTGTATCGATATTATATTAAACCGTTTGAGCCGAAAACATAATATCCGGCTTGGCTTGCTTATAAGTATTATTACCTCGGATTTTTGGTGTGCGTGGTTTTCTCGCTGCTTCAAAATTTTTAATCGGGATGAACTTACAGCTGACTGATCATGGTTGATTGTTTAACTCTATGCAACACAAGTTGCATAACCTTTATGTGGTGTTTGCTGTTATCTTTCTGGTATGCCAATCAAGTTCAAATTTTATAGTGACTTTGCTATGTATCTACTTATGGATACAGAATATAATTATAATATTATAATTTACAGCTGATATTGTGATATAGATATGTAATGATCGATTAGTTTATAAAATTGAATTACGTTTTTTTTCTTGCAATTATAATTTATGGTGCTATGAGAAACAGTTTCAAGTCATAAACTATTAAGATAAAAAAATTTATCTATTTTAAATTTTTTTTCATTATTTTTTTGGTTACGAAATAATATTTAACTATTCAATATTAATGTACCGTAAACTAGAAATTTCAGCTTTTTTGTTTCATTAATTAATAGTGAATTGACAGTGATGATCCAATGGTTTACAATTAAATATTTTTTAGTTTAAATTAATCACATGTTGTCAAAAAAAATTTTCAAATTATAATTTTGTAAAATTGTTTCTTGCATTATCAATAATTAAAAATACTTTAAGAATATGTTAATAATTACATATTCTATCAATTAAAACTGAATAAATTTAAATAAATAAAAATATCATTTTCATTCATAGTTTTCCTGGTCGTTACAATACAGTTGTAGATTCCGATTCCGAGGAATGCCGATTTCCATCAAATCAACGTCGCAAGTCGCGCGACTGCAAGAAATTAAGAAAACAATCCTACTTTTCTGATTGTAATAATAATGTTAAATCAACAGGAAATAATTTATTTTTAAAAGCCGGAGATTTTAAAAATAAACCAATGGATTCATATGTTTGTAGAGAAAAAATATCTTGGAGTAAGTTAACTGCATTAAGAAAAATAAAAAAAAATCACTTAATAAAATTGATTTATCTATCTAGAAAAGCAATGCCACAATAAACCAATAGAGATGACATATACGCGTACTAAAATAAATCGTTCAACCGAATCTCAAACAAAGTATCAACCTCTCAACGCCTGCAACAGGTTCTAAAAACAATTACTTTTCTCTTTACACAAATATATCAAGACTACCGTCATACATACATACATATATTTTTTTATCTTTTAATAATCACTAAAATATCCAACAGATGCGCCCAGCAGCGAAAATCCATACATTGCGAAAATCAATCATCGCCGACCGAACGATACAAAAGTCGAGATAAATTGTGCTCTAACCAACTTTAAAAATTTGGAATTTTTGTCTAACCGCAAGATTTAAAACCAGACATGCTCTTTGCGGTATATAATATAATATATCAATCGATTCTCGTACGGTGTATCTATTACGAAATACAACGCGTATAAAAACTATGTGCTACAACACATATGACCCACCTATGAATTTCCAAAGTAGCAGCTTCTTATATAACTCAAATTAATGAAGAAAAAAAAAAGTGCAATGCGAAATGGAATTATGAAAACTACATAGCTCAAACTAATGTACATATCTGAATGGTGAACACGTGTGGTCAATTAATTGACCTTTTTACTGAAAAAAAAAATAATATCATTTCAAGTGGGAGATAAATTTTATGTATATTATGGTATAGATAAGACAAGATAATGACGTCCATAGCACGAGTTTTTTTTATTTTTTTTATTTTTTTAATCATTTTATTTAACCAACAATCCACTTTACGTCAAAGGTGTGTTATTTGTGAAATTGACAAATGAGCTGTTTTAATAAAATTCATAAATTTCAAAATTGTTGTGTATATGAACTTTTTTCAATTGCGACGTTTAAATTTAATTTTTAATGCGTAATATCTTTAACTGTTGTACAATTACTTACAACAGATATTTACAATGAATGGACCATATTACCAATGTGTGATATAAAAAACAAAAAAAAAATATTACACAAACCGGATACTTTATTACATTAATATTTTGATAAAAAAAATTACAATATAATTAATCGAAAAAAAATTGAGCCAACAATATTTTGCAATGAAATCTAATAGACTAATAAACGAAAATAACGCATATCACGAAAGAAGGAAGGTTACATGGTTATAAGACTTTTAGTCGGTCAATTACATCGATCGATTTGCCGTGGCTTTCTACGCCGTGGAAAATTACTGTTCGAACATTTACTGTCTGTCGGCCCTGGGCGAAGTCCTTCACGTGATCGCTTACATTCTCGTACTGCGAATAAGTAATAAAAAAAAAAGATCAAACTCATTATTTCAGTAGAACTTGAGGGAAGTCTTATGGACTATCCACCACATAATAAATCAATAAAAGAGCATATACCATCTGAGACATCAAGAAAAGAATCAGCTATAAGACAAATTTTACGCCGAGGAGTTTGGGTAGATGGAAGTGGAATACGACGTTCAGAGCCTGCCGCACACGGACATACGTATGGCTCTCCTCCCATTGTTGTTACATCGTGACAATTCGTTGAGACTCGGTTTGATGATAATACCGTGGTAGCGGATTCACGTTTTGGTCGTGGTTTTTTTGCATCGAATGGTACGACTCGCGGGCCTTGACGTTCACATGAATTACGTTTATTTGGTCTACCCGTTGGCGATTGTAGCATCTGAAAAAAAAGGAATGATTTATGTTGAATTTTAATAATTTTTATCGTTATATGGGTGGAATATTTTTTTATGAAAGTAACTTACGAAGGCTGTTGTATATATGCAACATATGTATGAGATGCAAGCTATGCATATACCGACGCCTAGGAGGTCAAACATTTCACATTTTATTTTTTTAAGGGATGATTTTTAATTTTGTTTGATCATAAAAAAGATCATAATTCTAAGATGAATATGATACTTGAATAAAAGTTAAAAACTATTGAAAAAAAAAATAGTAATTTAAAATGACATGTTTTGGTTAATTTGTCATTATAAGTATGGTAAATCCTGAAGTTAGTTGAATTATTATTTTGATATATCGAATATCGATAGAAGAAAAATTAATATGAAATATTGAATGTCAATATAAATATTTTGGATTTATCAAAATATTTAATTCGTAAATTACTACAATTTAATATGTTTATATCAATATAATTCTATCCTGTGGAAATTGAAAGCGATAAAATTATTCATTAAATTTTTTGTATAAGTTTATGAATACCTATACTGTTGAATAAATATTTAATAAATATTTAATAAATATTTAATAATTAAGTGCGTTTGAACAAAAGAGTCAACGTATTTTTAGCATCTTTTTAATCGCAATCGTTTTCGAAACAAACGAAGAAAGATATAAAAATTAAAAAATTGGGTAATTCTATAGATAAAGAAATTAAAAAAAAAACATCTTTCTTTATACATATTTTAATTAAACCCACTGTGTAGCTAACACACGTGTATCATAAAATTATTTTAGAAAGTACGTTCGCTTTACTCAAATATTTTTAAAATATTCATGATTTAATTCGACGTTTATACGATTTCCCAGAATTTTCATCGAACGAATAAACTATAAAGCTAACGCAAGAGTCAATAAGAAAAAAGTTTCATCAAACTTTCACGTAATTATCAAATAAAATTAAACATTAGTAGAATACGTGAAATTTCATCTATTACTTTTACAAAAACAAAATTTTTATTCATACGGCATTGTTATTCTGTTGCAAGAACAATATAAACTTTGACAATCAATGTTGAAAAAGTGTGAGAAATTCACACGAAAAAGAAAGGGAAGGTTATAAACTGCTTAAGAATACGCCTGCTGAGTAAATAAAATCTACAAATATCCGGTGATTTTGGTTGAAATAACGTCAATTAAACTTATACGCAATGCGTAAATGATGTAGTCAACGCTTGCATACAAATTAATACTACGTGATCTAATAAGAAAATCGAAGAAACTCCTTCGTTTATAATAATCGTTATTATTTTTTTTTTAAATATAATCTTATTTTAAGATTTCTTGCTTCGATTGTAGAAAAAAATATGTATCAAATATTCATTATTTGATTTTCAACTATTTTCGGGGTAAAAAAAGAAAATCAAACTTGAAGAAAATCAAACTATATCCTAAAACGCAAAGGTAAATTTTCCTGCTCGATCAAAATAAAGAATAAAACAGGAAATGATTAAGGTATAATCGTCGAATAAAATCCAAAAGAAAAATATTATTCAATCCCTCGACTAAAAAAAAAAATATATATATATATATATCGAGCAATAGATATATATACCACTAAACAATGACTTTGTTGACGCGTTTACTTATATTCAAAAGCAACCCCAATTTTATACAAAGCTAAAAGAAATTTTTTTCTCCCCTTGATATAGAATTGACAAAAGAAGAATACCATATATACCAATTAGACTAACCGCAAAGTGAACCGTCGACACATCACCGCTACGATTTATCTAATAGTGCCATGATTATGCATCGTTGCGAGTTATTGAGGCTAATATATAGGGGATTACAATTGAGGTTTTATAAATCGGTGCTCACAGTTGGTGGTCTAAGACCCCGATTCTATACGATCTAAACGTAAGATTTTTGCCCTCTTTTTTTTCACTATATAGATTTAGGTTACTATTTCGCGTTTTACCTGTCATATATATAATTGAGTATACTTGGATTTTTTTCTTTTATTTTTCTTACTACGATATTAAAATATCATTTTGTATTTTTTTTTTTAGAAAATTTTTAAGTAATAAATTAAAGATATAGAATTAGTGTTGTTAAATAATAACAAAAATCATTTCAAATATTGCTTATATATTTATTTATTAGGTAACAATGAGATTAACTTAAATATTAATATATTTTACAATTTAAACTTTGATAAGACATCATTACAAGTGTTAGATACTTATAACATTTCATAACTGACTTTTTTTTATTGTCTATTCGTTAAAGTAATATTTAATTACTGCAGCTATTTGTCTATTATACGTATAATAAAAATTTACAGATTTAATTACAGCTTCTTGCGGTAATGGAACTGTTAATGTGCTTGTAACTTGTTCAATTGTATAGTTTATTATCACCGTAGATCCTTGTACATATCTTCTTAAATTACTTGCTCCATAAGGCAAAATTGTTGACCAGGTCTCAAGTTCAATTCCTCTACCATCGTCATCATATGGAATGTACATACGTTTTTTCAAGAAATTACCAGATGGTCCGTAATTGCAGGCAACATATCTTTTTTTATCGGCGTATCCAGTCCAAAATGTTATACTGCCGCAACCAATTTTTGTGGTTTTAGCCCATGCCATTTGTGTAAAGTGTCCAACTTTTGGACCGTACGAACCCCTAATTATCAATATGATTTAATTAAAATGTCTTAGTGATTGTTAGTGATAATTAGAAAAAAATAATAATAATTACCTGAATGGTCTGTACGTATCTTCAGAATTCCAATCTTTAACTTCATTCCACCAATTGTTTACAAAATCGTCAACCTTTAAATCATCAAATGTGTACTGACCATTAACAGATTTCCATCCCGCTGTTATTATACCAATATTCTGGCCTACTTCTTCGTTAGCTAAAATTTATCATTGAATATAATTAATTTTCAATTTTATAATTTAACAAATATGAAAAAATTTATTGATAAAATTTGAGATGAAAAATCTTTTCTTACCTGTATCTCTACATTCATCGTGTTTGTAATCACATTGATTTACCCATATCTGAGCAATACTCTCAAGTTCATAATCCCATTCCTAAAATTGAGAATAAATAGATATATATTAATATATTTAATAATTGTATAAAACGTAAAAATTTAAAATTAAATTAAATATATATTTTTGTTTTATTAATTTTTCTTACCAAATCTGGTAATGGATATTTGGCAGCTGGTTGTGGTCCATTTGATCCTCGAGTTTCGAGACCTTTGGATAATCTACTTCGTAACTTATTGTGCAAATTAAGGATTCGACGTCTTTCTTCATTTGTAAGTCCTACTTGATCCTCGTAATAATTATATTTTGATCGGCACTTGGGTTCTGGAGTCTGTATTAAGATGAATAATTTTAAAAATATATTTTTTTTTAATATCAAATAATATTTTTATCTAAATTTTTATTTTATTAGATTGTATTACATTATAACTTAAATATAATATTACATACATAAAATTACTTACGTTTGCACAAGCAGTGTGCAGAGCTGTTGGATGATTACTGCATGAAATAGAACAGTAATTTGTATAAGCTTTAGTACAACCAAAAAGTGATAAAATACTCAGTATCAGAATAACTCTTGCTTTTTCTACCATGATGAAGAAAAATTAACTTCAACGACTATCTTGATTGTGAAAATCCATATCTGTTACTCATATTTTTATACCATCTCGCTTCCCAAATTCAACAATAATTAGAAATTCAAAAATACGATGACGACAATAAAATACATTAATATTTTACATAAACGCGTGATAAGCTTAAAATGAAATTTATGTTTTAATATTATGAAATTTTTTTTTTCAACTTACCTGACGCACCTTGAAAAGCTATGACAATAACAATTACATATTTACTTATTTACTTATTGATTAAATTTCCTGGATAATTTTATTTTTTCCTCAATGAAATTACAAAATTTCAGTAACATAGTATCTATCCAACAATAGCATTATGTTAGATTTTACCTTCCAAGTCGGAATTTTTGTGCTCCACAGCTGGTGATAAAATACAACCTGTAAATATTATTTTCTTTTTTATCGGAAACGTCAAGTTCATATTATATGAAGTATGATGCAAGAATCTAATGTGTGTTTTTATACCTACTCGGAAGTAAATATCGGATAAAATAGAAAAACAAGATAAAACTATTGTTTGGTAGCAATGAAAAGTTCAAAGATCCACGCATGAGTGACTGTGCTTAATACCGACATAGATTTCTACATTTCATTTTGCAGTATTCACTGCGAATTTCACTAATTGATAATGTATCTAAATTTTCGAATAAATCTATCAAATAATTTAAAATATACCAGTGCCAAATGCATTCTATTTTCGTATCTTATGGATTACCGATATCAAAAAATTTTAATAATTAAAAAAAAAAAGAACACATTAAAAATATTTTTACATTGCATTTTATTTATTACTTATACAGCAGTTTTTAAGAACTCATAATTTTTTACAGTAAATAAATTTTTACAAACATTGATATTGTATTTGCTACTTTAAAAATATTTGAAATGTTAAATTCAATATTATTACATTTGAATGTATCAAATTATTATTATTAATTTTATATAAAGTACAAATTTTAATGATATAGTAGTTGATAAATATAATACCTAGTAAATTATTAACAATTGCAGCTACATTTTTCAAGTATTCTTGTTAGAACACTGTATAGTAATAAATATTAAATGTGGGAAATCAATAGCTTTATAATTTTGCGGTACCAATTCCCATTAGACAAAATAAGTTAAATTCGGTACCAACAATTAAATCTTAAACAGCTATTTCCCTCGACGTCGTCGTTCTTGCTCTTGTTGTTGTAGTAGATATTGCAACTCCATATCCTTATTTTTTAATTCTTGGTCACGTTTTTCTCTTATTTGACGTCGTTGATTCTCCCTTTCATTTTTGTTTAGCTGTACTACATCTTGCCGAATTATTTGCTGTTCTCGCTGTAAAATCTTTGATGACACTATTGGTTGCATAGATTGACTTTGTTGCTGTACCTTTGGTACTTGTTGATCATACCATACTCCTGGTCTTGGAGCCTCAAGTGATTGTCTCTCGCGTTTTGATTGGTCTGAAATTTGTTGTTGTTCAAATCGTTGCGAAGGTTGCTGCTGCTGCTGTTTTCCACGTAGATATTTATCTTCTACTTGTGGCTGTTGTTTGCTTAATTCTTCTTTAGCTGATTGCTCCTCTGGTTCATTCTTTGATTGCCCATGCGATTGCTGTATTGCCTGTTGTGAATCCCTTAATTTATAAACCCAATTTTCATTTATTTGATTATTTCCACCTGGCGCATAGTTACAAACCAAAAAAACCGCTTTCTTTTGAGCATCTTCATTATATTTTACTCGACCACAACCGATTTTGTCGGTATCAGCCCAAAGAAACTGTGTTAAATGTCCAACTTGAGGTTTGTTATTGAAAATGTTATCCAATCTATTATACAAATAAATAATTTATTGTTTTAATATGAATAAATGAACTGTATTACATACGCACATTATAAAATATTATAAACTTACTTAAAGGGTCCTAGAAGAATTGATGGGTCTAATACATATATTTCGTTGTACCAACCTTGAACTTGACTTTCAACGTCAATAGTATCTTCTAGGGGTGTGCGAGTACTCGGATTTTCGAGTACTCGACTCGTCGAGTTTTTTGACCGAGTTCGAGCCGAGTGCTCGACTTTTCGAGTACTCGTCGA
>JAPYZE010000629.1:0-45506 GCA_030522805.1 Leptomastidea abnormis
TATATATATATCATACCTACCTTTGTCTCTGTTAAATTTCTACTTTACGCTTGTTTTTACCGAAATACGCGACATTTGGTGTTTTTTTTCGTGAAATTGATATAATTTATGTTGGTTATGACGTCAATGTATAAATTTCTGTCGTCTACATACGCATGCCAGATGTGGATTAACTAAAAGACATTTTTTTCCAAAACGAATATCTTGTCTTCGGATAAAATTCAAAATAATAAGTTTCTATCTTTAATCTACAAAATTTTGTAATTGAAAAAAAAAATAAAAAGAGCCTAATTTACTACGACCCTGCTGAAATTTTGCATGGAACAAAAACCAACACGAGACAAACAAAAGCCAAAAGCATACAAAGCTTTCGAAGCGCAACGGCACGTGTCAAAATCGACGTTATATAGGCAGGCAGCAGCAAGAGCACTCGTTTTCTATATAACTATATAGAGTCACGAAACGACCGCAGCTGCAGCTGTCCGCTTCCTTCCGGTCGAGCTGCGCTAAAAATCATCGGCTTACCGATCTCTCTCAACTAAAACGATCGGCATTTCTCGATAAGGTTATTATATTCATACATAAGAGGAGGGGGAAGGGGGACGCATATGAGTATAGGCAAGAGGCGTGGTGCTGAGAGCTCATTTATGCCAGGTCGCGCGCGTACGCTAAGAAAGCTCAAAGCCACATGCCGATGTAATGAAAATGATCAGTTGCATTTACTTACGTGTATCGGTAAGTGAGAAGAGCAGCTATTTTTTTTGGCTTAGTGTTTTGCTTCTTATGTGTATTACAACCTCGATGTTACCGATCTTCGCGGAGGGAGAGCTTGCAGTAACCATATACCCGTGAGATGATTTATCGCGTAAGTCATACTGCTATTGTTTGGGTCTCTGCTCTCTCAGCTGTTCTCCCCGGCGTCGCTTTTATTAATTGCCTGAAGCGTGGATGCTGCGGAAACTTCGCTCGCGAGCATCGCCTTGAATTAATGAGCCGCGGGCTCTTTCTTTCTCGGCCTCTTATTCCAGCTGCTTCTATAAATCCAATGGCTTTTTCGCGTAACGAAACAATTGTACGCCGATTTTTTTTTCTTTCACTTCTACCATACATCTTTATATGTTGTGGATATAATTGATGGTTCCGGGATATGTTTTCAACACTCTTGGTTATAAATATTTACTCGTGAAGTTTCAACGGATTTATGATGTTTGTAATGTCAGACTAATGATCGGATTTGTATGTATTTTTTTTTTTTTTAAATATCTCTATAAATCAATCGATAAGAAGCAAGCAAACATTTTTTCCAAGAATTTTACAAGTACTATAGGAATATAATGGGTTTTTTTAATTCTTTAAAATTTTTTTAGATTTTAAAAGTTAGTGCATACGATTAAAACAATTTATTATTAATGCTTATCTTAAATATCACACATATGTTCCAAGCAATAAATTTCTATAGCAAGAGTTAGATAAACAAGTTTAAGTTACTTCTTCTGCCTCGTAATAATTAATAAAGACGCAGGAGTCTACCTTTAATTTTCTTTATACCTTACTCGCGATCTATATCTCCCTCTCGAGCAAAAGTAATAGTTATACTTACATACGCATATAAACAGCAGCCGATGGCATAACGATCCTTGTCGAGGATATACCAGCAATATTATATATACTGCAAGGTATTACGCTGACCTATTCTAGCTTGTTTTGCATTATATCTTACGCAACAGAGGAAAAAAGTAAAAAAAAAAATAGCCCATGCAACACACAACAGATAGTAGGAAAGGATAACCTGATAGCCCCCCACGTGCATACATACATACGTGTATACTTACGCGAGTGCGGCGCGTATAGAACGAAGAAAGTCCGAGTGTGCAGGATTAATGCGCGTACGACTGTGGGGGGATCTAGATGGAAAACCGGGACATAACTGTAAAGTTCGTTGGGTTTCCGGCGGCTCGTATAGCCCGATAAAGTCGTCGCATCGGCAAATATATATATTCGCGCACGGTGGATGTATAACCATCGCAAAGGCCTGTCTATTTCGGATGCACCTCCCAAATAAACATTTCCAATCGCTATCGTGATTAGTAGTTGCTATAAGAGAGTTATGAATGTGCCGCGGCGTTATTGTTGGCTTATACACCTTCTTGGCTGCGCACTTTTATGTAATCCATTGAATAAATGTCGGATTACGGTATTATATGTGCGCGCGTGGATAGAGTTAGATACTCGTTCTATAAAGGTGGAGGCGAATATGTAGGACGCGATTATATTCATATGTTATATAGGTACGTCTTGTTTTTCGTTTCCAATGACTATATGCTGCTGTTTCTTGGCCGATTTTCTCTTTAAAATTTTATTCATTTATGCGTTTCGAGTTAATTCAATAAGGGAGATCTACACAAAGGATTAGAGCTGCTTAAAAATTCCTGATTTGTTCTCGATTGCTTACCTACTAGAATAATAAAAATGTCTTTCGTAATAGAATTCACGTAACCAAATATAATTTTAATGTTATTGTAAATAATTAAGTCGCTTGTGCTTTATTTTTATCGCGATTAAATTATAATTAACAGTTACGCGATAAAAAAAAAATATTCTAATTTGATTAATCCATTTTAAAAATAACTCAAGTACATACCTACCTACTCGTTAAATTTTTACGATGTTCTGTAAAATTTATTAAAAATATGTATTTAACGCTTTTAAATAAATTTTTAATGATTTTTAGTATTGAACCACAGTAGAGAACTTGAAAATGAAAAAAATATAAAAAACAATGGTACTATTTAAAATCATTTATTTTTATCATTATCAGTATTATTCTTCTTCCTCATTCTTATCAGCAATATAGTCATACATAAATATATGCACAACTTCTACGTTTGAAATTTACATTATTTTATTTTTCAAATCCTAATAACAATTCCAAGTTATACCCAAACAATTTTACAAGCGCTTTTATTCTTCAAAGTATCAACCACGTAAGCAAAAAAAAAATTTCAAAAGTAACACCTTTACGAAGAAACTTAGACTATCTCATCTTCCGCAAACCGACTTTCATTTGTCACGACTCGTAAAAAAGTATAAAGAAAAAAACTATATATTGTCAGGAGCATTTCTTGACGACTTGGTGCGACAATATCTGAGCTTCGGTTTAAAACCACAAAGTACCGAGTCTATCGGCTTTCTCGATTTTCTGGGAGCAAAAAGCGAGTACGTGATATATACTACCGATAGCGAGAGTATTACAGGTTAAAACTTTAATAAAATTATTATTAACAAATTAGTTTTTTTCTTTTTGTTTTCTTAATTTCACTTCTCTTATTGAATTAGTTGATTACGTTTTCGTGATTTTTTTTTGTGGCATGCAGTATACAATTGCGGTAAGCAAGAAAATGAAAAGATGTTAATCTTCTATCTCTGACGAAAGTAACTGTTTGCGGCTATGATATAGAGTGTCGTACCACTTGATAGTTTCCTATACTTGTGTAATCATTTTGAGAGCAAGAGATACAAAATAAGTTATTGACACTTAAACATGTTGCTTCTATTTTTTTTTTTTTTTTCAATATTCATTTTCAAAATAATATCGCTGTATATTGAAAATTTATGACACTGTTAAAAAAAATAACAACGCGTAACAGCAAAGTTTCTTAATTGAATAAAAAAAAAAAAAAAGAAGGAGAATGTTTTCCTCATTCATTTTCCAATTTTCTTTGGTGCTCGTAAAACAGCAAGGTTATTAGCGGTCTATATTTAAAAGGCAAAGCACACCGCGCATATGGCTATCAGTTAATTTTCGTTGCGAAAGAGAGAGAAAGAATATCGCCTCTATAAACATCTGTTCTAACTCGTCGGCAACGTTAAAAGCTTATTCGATTTATAAGCATCTTGCAAGTTATCCAGCCGCCAATATATACTTACTTACTATATACAACGTAATATAAACCAAACGCGATAATAAAGATTCCCCTCCTCTCAACCCGCGACGAAACTAAAAGTACCTCAGCAATGTATTCTATAATATGACATCAGCAATCCAGAGCTAAATTCAGCTTAAACACCCCAGTACTCGAGATCGAGCTTAATAGAATAAAATAAAAATTTTACTTTGTATATTTAAGAGAGAGAGAGAGAGATGCAAGTGATACGTACCTATATAATATATGTCGTCGCGAAACCTTGACACTCAAAGCTCAAGCGGCTCTTTATATATAAACTCATTTCAGTGATTAAATAACAAAGATAATAGCATGCGATCTATATGTGTGTGTATCTTTATTTTTCCAGGTGATTACGAACGGCGGATCCAGAGGCTGCGGAGAGATCGAGGAGCAAAAAGAGTCTTCTATTAACGGTGAGTCATGCCCTTCTTCTTGCTCGTTAACACTCCTATACGTACGTACATACATGTATCACATACATATGTGTATTGTATAGCACTGCTGTTTATTCTCTTTCGGATCTCGAAAACAGAGGCGCGAAGAAAACAAGCGAGTTGTATAAGCTTGCGTAATATATTTCAAGATTTTTTTAAAATTTCTATGTATAAAAGACTTTGGGGTGTGCGTTTATTTTACCATAAGCTCAATTTATAGTTGTAAGCTAATATTCACGAGCGATGAAAAGCCAAGTATACCACACGTGTGTGTGTGTGTGTGTGTCCACGTGTGTGGGTATAGAAAAGTGAAACGAAAAAATTGTCGGTGATCCGGGATAGAGTACAAGGTCGTGGCAGGCCAGCCGTATATCGAGTAGGTGTACCTATATATACATAATACAACACAAAAGACTCGTTCGTCGGACTCCCTGCTGCTAATTCTGGCTCAGTCTCGTCCAGTCTCAGCGAGCGTCGATTAATCCACGCCACGCTCAAAAGACGAGAGAGAGAATAACGTGGATACAATGGATGATCTCGCGCTGCACGTCCACCCCAACTCGCCAAAAGGGGAGATCGACCCTTCCTCGAATTGTTATATATCTATAGTCTGTATCCTCTTTCTCTTCCTCTCTCTCTCTTTTTTTGCTCTTCTCTGTCCGGTCAATCCAGAGACGGACCACTAATTCATGCAGATCTCCGCTCGAGATACGTATCGTGTGCTGGGCTTATATGATGTACTGCGCGATTACAGTTCGCTTACGAGTGTATATACTTATAGGGTTGCGTGCAGGGTTGCTACACGGTAGAGGGGGATTTTTTTTTTTTGCGTGATATGCGGCTTTTAGTTCGGAAAAGGGTGGTCGGACCTAGTTTGCCAATGAGCGACCGAGTTGTAACTTTGTGGAGTATCTTGTAAGTCTGTGTGAGAGCTGGATTTGCGTGCAGGGTTGCATTGGGTTATTGGGAGCGACGGCTCTGATAAGCATTACAAATTACTACATATCGCTTGGACGTCCTTAGCCTTATTTATTTATTTTTTTTTTTATTTAATTTGTTTGATTTTTTTTATTTCTTTTTCTGGCTTGGAAAATGAGAACAGTTCGTTGGAAAAATTAAGGTTTAAAATAATATTAAAGTAAGCTGAGAAACAAAGTGTTGTTCTGATTTGTGTATTTTCTTAAACCAATTAAAATTGAATAAATTGTAAAGAATAATAGGTAATTGAATTTTTATTATTAGCTTATAATGTAGTGAAAATAGAGCATTAACTGCACAAAAATTAACAACTGAAAAGAATCGTACATAAGATCGATCAAAAGAGTCAAGTTATAATCTATCGATTATTTTCAGTATATTTTGAAATACAATAGCTTTATTATCGTAGTAACATTGAATTCTTGTTTTTTTTTTCTTTTTTTTTGCGGTCTTCACGGTGCAACGGTCGGTTTTAACGTTCCACGTCTCGTCGCGCTCAAACCGCGAGAGAACATTAAAAATAATTGTCGTAAAGATTTACGCATCGGCTGCTCTTTACCGAAAGCTAACCACGTATATATTATATTTATATTATATATGTGTATACCTATAGCAAACTAACGTCATAAACTTGTCAATCATAACGCGGAGATATGGTCGTAAGCGTTTCTATAAACAGAGAGAAAGCGCTTATTGCAGAAGAGGCAGCAAGAGAAAAAGAAAGAGGCAGGGTTATAAAAAATTTAAAAGAATAAAAGAAATTCTTAAAATCGATAGTATAATGTTTCCTAGGATTTTCTGATCTTTCTAAGTGGTTTATGTATATATGAAAAATAAATGTCAGATTTACGAGTTCGTTGATATTGCAATCCCGCGAAAAACTTCATAAAATGCCATATATTAATCAGACTTTCAATTTTTCTCAAATATGGTTTGAATTAATATTCTAATATAAATTTGAGATTTTAACAGTTTAAACTTGATACTTTTACCAAAAAAATAATTAAAATTAACGATATACCATTATTCACATTAACGAACCGTATACGCAAGTGAAAGGTATTAACTCTATTAATTCAAAATTAATATTTTAGCCATCGTATCACACAACGGAAAATCTATATTAAAAATTATGTTCACATTCTCATATCATAAACAATATTTTATGTAAAGCAACCTTTTAAAACACCTCATCCACATACCAAAAAGCATCTACACAGCTCACTTCCTGGTTTCTCTTGAATCTCTCGTCACAACTCGCCAACCGACACACCTCCTCATTCGAATCTCCAACTCTCAAACCAACTGTCACCCATAAATCCAACCGAGAGTCACATCCCGCTTACCCATACCCTATATACCTATCTATCTCTCAAGCAGCTTTCGCACCTACTATACACTACAGGTAGTCCAGCGGCGCGTGCGAAACTTTAACGATCCAGCACATACGTCGGTCCAGCGTGTCTCCTTCTCTCTTTCGTAATCCCCCCCTGTGTGTGCATATGTGTGTGATGTTAAATCGTGATTTTCACTTTTGGCTCGTAAAGAGCTGCGCAAATGCTTCTTACTCTCGCGTCTCCTCAAGCTTCGGAAGTTGTCCTCGCTCGATCGTTCCTCCTTCCTCGATTAAAGCCTAACGATGCAGCGCGAAGTATAGGTACTATAGGTGGATGTGTATGTATATAGAACTTGAAAGAGGCCCCAGGTGCTGCTGCTGCAGTAGTATATCTCGGGGCGCGTCGAGCCGTGATTGAAATCAACGGGTCGTTGCTCTCTCTCTCTCTCTCTCTCTCTCTCTCTCTCTCTCTCTCTCTCTCTCTCTCTCAGCTACATAGCAGCTAGAGAGCGAACGATTAGCTCGGAAAACCCGTCGAGGAAATTGCAGGGAAATTTTGCGATGTGCCACCATCCCTCCTCTTCCACTCCCCTCCTCCTCCTCCTTTTACCATTTAGTTACTGGATTGCCGATTACGATGGGAACCGGCCGATTGATTTGCCCCGGTTTTACTCGTTCACACTTTCAGGATTATAGCGCGCACTTGCAACTTGATTGAACTCTTCGATTATGGCAAAAGATAATTTATTATTGTTGTTGTTGTTGTTATTATTATTTTGCAGCGACTTATAAATGGAATTTATTTTAACGAGCTCATCTTTCATAAATTACAAACTAGTGCTTATTAATTTCGATGCGCCTCGGTAATAGTTAATTATCCGCTGATTATATTCAATATTCAATAAATTTCGATGCCTATATGTATACCTATTATAAAGTAAGAAATAGACACGATGAGCCTTGTATACAATACACGTCAGCATTTTAAAATATTTCTTACAGTGAAATATCAGATTTGTAAGATCATAAATTAAAATTAATTGATAATAAATGTAATCAGGCACTAAAGAATTATAAAACCCTTTGGCGACATGTAGTATCCAAGAATTAAAACTCGTGGTCTCACTCACCATCGCAATAGTTTGAAAGAACGTAGCCAAACAGCCAAAAAACGAAAACGAAGCAAAACATATAGCATACATACACAGCGGCAGCTGCAGGTGGCCCTTTCTCAAGTGCTGCTACTACTTTATTTGCAGGTATACAAGAAGGTGTGGTGTGTAGGTATATCCGGTCGTTAACCCGCGAGGTTGGATAATTCCTCGAGGTGCAGGGTATATACTGGCGGAACCGGTGAACGACGATGTTGCAGCCGTTCGAAATTCTCGCGTGTCCCAGCCGCCGCATACATATATCTACGTGTATATAGCCTTAAGGCAAGCTCCTCTGCTGCTGTGCTGCAGAATGCGATTTCGGGGAGATCGTATTTTTCGCCAACGGCAACGACAGCGACGACGTTGGCGGATGTGATGCTCACCACGTAATCGGGCGATTGCACGCTTGGTTGCATTTTGCCTTCGGCCCGTGGCTGCGATGATTCCTATGCTCGCTGCTCTCTCTCTCTCTCTCTCTCTTTCTCTCTCAATCTACCAGGAAATCGAATCTTGTGTGGGCTATGTAGCAGCTTGATGCGATTTTACTTGAATTTACCTTCCTGTACCTATACGTATATATACCTATATGAGAGATAAGTTATTTTTGCGGGATTTTAAATTTTATTTACTATATGTACGACGTTTTCCTGATTTATGCAACGAATATTTTTTATGTCAAATATATTTTTTTGCACCTTTAATTTGTAGCGTGTATTTTTTTTTTTTTCAATTTTCATACGTTTATGGATATATACACTCAGCTCTTTATATTTATATTGCCAAACTCTTGAATGAAAATTACACCTTTCTGCGGATCCCTCAAAAAAATCACCAGTTTCTCATCTCCGGAGAGAAAAATAATAATCCAGATAAGAATAAAAAAAAAAGAAAAAAACGTCCGCCAACGTCAGTTAGAAAGTCTAAAAGAACTCCCAGGCATACAAAGTGTACCTGCCATTATACATATACACAGATATAGGTACCTATATATTGCTATATAATGTGTATATATAGGTACACCTTGGGCGTCTCAACCGCAAAACCTCAGAGAGCCCCTCCCATGATTCCGTCCCGATATCAATCGACGGCTGCACTTCTCTCTCTCTCTTTTTCTCTCCCTCTTTGGCGGCAGCGGCGCCAGGTTATAGTCCATCCGGCGCACAAGCCCGTCATTACGCGCAGTGCGCGGCGCAATCAGCGCTATACAGGTATACCCGTCTCCTCCTCCTCCTTCTTCTCCTCCACTCTACTCGTCTCACGCGAGTGAGACTTGCCTCGAAATCGAAAAACGAAGATGAAGCTGAACCGATCTGCGAGCGATGCTCTGCAACCATACCATATTATATGCGTCGGGTGAAAGCCCCCGAGGCGCGTATATAGATTTGCATACCTTCTTATCCTCCTCCTCCTCCTTCTCCTCCTCCTCGTGCACGTACACACATAATATATACACTCATCCATGCAGCTCATTTTCCTAACGCGTTAATTAAGACGAGATGGCCAATTAAAAAAAGTATATACCCTGATGGACGCGCTGTGGCTGCTGCTGCTACGCGTGCATCCATATAATATTGTTCGCGCCGTTGCGCAAGAGTTAAGCTGTGCTTGCCGCCACGGCGAAAGTGCGTTGTTATTTGGCATTAAAGAGGCTCTCTCTCTCTTTCTTCCGTCGTGGCTTGTACTCAAATAACCCGGCTTTTAATCCAGCTAAGTGCTGATATCGTGTACTCTTCGATTACACCTATACTATATACATATATACCTAAACTTTCATCTTCGTGGATGTAAATATGCGCGCAGTGTTGAGTAACCGATGTAAAGTGCAGCTTAATTTTAATAACGACCCCAAGCAGCTGATTGCTTTTTGATATATGAAATTTTATAGTGATATGTGCACGTATTAGAGAGACTTGATTTTTCATTATGATGAATATTGCTTGATTTTGAACACATAGGAGAAAATTTTCAACTTTTAATGATTTCTGTGATTTTATGATGGAAATATCAGATATTCAGAAATGTATAATTTGTCAGAAGCTAATAAATGTAGGAATAATAATTCAAACTAATAACTTGATCGTTATATTTATATGTACATACCTACGACGTTCTGCATGACTATGTTTTTTAATATCACGCGGCTCACACTAAATTTTCAACCTAAACTTTCCCAAGATTTTATTTTTTAAATTAAGCATTCCGAATTATTGAGTAAAAGCCGATTTACGAAAGTTCAAGAAAAAAAAGCTCTTATTTTTAAACCGCGGCGACGATAGACACCTTAATCTATATACCACTTAGAGAAACAGATTTTCATGAGATTAAAATATTCATGAATAGTGCAGTGAGCCGATTGCTCTCGTAAAAAAATAATAGTAGTATAGTAGAAACAAAAAAAGAATCAGGCATATTTATCCTGACCGTATTGTTACGGCCATTTGATATAAAACCGCAATAAGCGCGCGAGTAAGGTCTCCCATTTCCCGATTACAGACACAAAGTGAAAGTAAAATCTCGTCCTCAACACCGTATCCTTCCTCCTCTATTTTTTTTTCTTGTTGTTTATATTTATCGCCTGTATTTAATAATGAATTTTTGTCCTTTTTAAGTGCGGCGCAAACACCTATACTTGTGCGTATATAGCGCGTATGTATAATAGTTGATAACGACAGGAAGTTGATGTTTTGTCCGCGCGGTTATTTAACTCACGCGCGTCTGATTTATTATTATATAGCCGTAAACGATGAAATGGGCCATATTCCGTAACTTTTGAATATTTATAAATCCTACTACTAAAAAGTATATGGAAGCAAGTGTAGTGCTGCTGTTGTAAAGTGTAACTGCCATTGCGTGGACGGAAATAAAATTTATCAAGTGTTAATTATAGCTTAAAGTAACATAAATAACAAGGTCGTTTCGGAGAGCTAAACAGACCGGTGTGTGTGTGTGTGTGTGTGTGTGTGTGTGTGTGTGTGTGTGTGTGTGTGTGTGTGTGTGTGTGTGTGTGTGTGTGTGTGTGTGTGTGTGTGTGTGTAGGAGAAGCGTGTTATAATCACTTAGGTATCGACTACATTCCTCGCGCAGATGCATGTATTTTCTCGGAGCTATTCAGTTTAAGAGGCTTCTGGTCTACATCTATATACTCTGCATTTGTAAGTTTATAGATTTGTATTATATCGGTAACACGTGTATTCCAATTTTATGCGAATCATATTGTAAAAAAATTAAAAATTCGAGTGTGTGTAAAACTATTGTATCGGAAATTTATAATGAGAAGAAGGAAAAAAGAAATATACTGTAACTGAGAAAAAAGACTTTCGCCATTATTAACAAAAGTATGTATGTACTCGTAATTTACTGTAGAGCCATTAAGGCGTGTACAAGTGTACACGGAAAAGTCAAACGAAATTTTCTTGTCTTAAAAATTAGTTCACAGAACGCAGAGCTCGCGAGTTGTGAGGAAGCTAATGATAATTAACGGTGGCACACCGAACAATGGCAATATAGATATTTTTTTCTCTTTATTTTCATTTTTTAAGGAGCAATAAAATTAAAAAAGAAAAAATTCATATACCTTTCTTATATATAGAGATGAAATGTTAATTGTTTATACGGAAATTTGTTCGGTAAAAGCTATTATTTAAAATTATTATTTTCTTAATAATAATTTTGCAATATATTTTCATGTTTTTTTTTTTATTTCACAAATTTCTATTTTCATTGGCCAACGATTATTATTATTTCCTTATGTATATTATTAGAACGTTTGAACAAACCGAACAAATTGCTCACGATTTTACGCTCAGTAATTAGCCTGAAAATTTTATATTTTAACACTCTCTATATGTACATACGTATAGCCTATACTCGGAATACAATTACCAGATCCTCCCTCCTTCACCCATCCCCCCTAGTTAATTACAACTTACGCAAAAGAATTTCGTTAAAGATTGGCAAAGATAAGGCGTCCGTTTAGATTCGCATGCCGAAATTTACACCAGCATATTTTTTTTCTTTTAACAAAATCAACAAACAATTCACTCGACCATACCTCCATTCAAAATTCAACAAGTTATTGGTAGAGTATCCCTGCAAAAATTTTGACAAAACAAACACTGAACAGAAAATCGCGGTTAATCGTCGTAAGACATTGTGCGAAAACAAATAAGTAAAACCACACAGCATCGATATCCCGGAAGAGAGAAAGAGAAAAGATATATGTATCAGTGAGACTCGGTCACGCAAGCGCGAATCTCTCCGATATTTGCATCCGGCCTCTAAGATCGGTACTACTCTCTTTCTCTTCCCTCCTTCTCATCTTGATATATAGTAAGAAGAGAGCAAGCATGTATATATAAAATAAAAAGTAGATAAAGAGATAGCGATAGACATACATACATACATATTAGAACGAAAAAGCAGGCCGGCGGTTACCTCATTCGACTCTCACCTTGGCGTACTTCGTCGTTCAGCAGCGGCATCGCATGTATATAGGTATATGTACTGGATCCGATTAGAGCGAGAACGCGAGGGGGGAGGTGGGCCGGGTAAGGAAGCCCTTCTTTGCTCGAGGGAAAAAAAAAGAATAGGTCCGAGCTTGCAGTCGTGGCTGCTGCGATGTCCGGCTCGGAAGACGAGGATGAGCAGGAGGCTGCTGCGAATGCGTCGGTGCGAGCTCGGATTGCTTTTCTTGAAGGTTTTTTTATTTTACTTCCCCCTTTTGTTTTTGCATAATAATACTTGCAACTACGTAAATATATTCATTGGTTAAATTTTAATAAAAAAGCTCGTTAAGATGAATATATAAAGATAAATAACGATATGACGACATAATAATATCACATGGAACGTATTTTATATAATAGCTTTTGTTGATTTTTTTTCTTGATATTTCAGGGAAGGACATAATGGCACCGGTTCTGGGTGTTCCACCGCCACCGCCACCTGCACCGCACATGGGCCCAGATGGCCTGATTTTACCTCGCAAGCCTTACAATCCGTGCTTGACTTCGTCGAGCCATAAGGAACTTCACAGAGAACTCCTGTTCAATCAAAAAGCGTATGTCAACGACTTTATTCATTAAATTATTCGTTAAACGTCACATTCTTTTTAACTCGCGAGTATATAAATAATTTATTTATTAAAAATAAAAAAAAATTTCTTTTATAAATTTATCGCAAAATTTTTTTTATTACGTTTTTTTCAAATTTTAAAAAATTTTTAGTATAATACTATGCACGATAAGAAAAAAAAAGACTAACCGAATAATAATTGCTTACAGAGGAAAAAATGTATTGAATCAAAAGAGCGAACTGCAGCGCGCATTGGAAAGACACAGAGAAATGGTATCTCGCAAAGAGGCCGAGCGAAATCAGGAAGAGTCCTACAAAAGCGATCCTCGAACAGCTCTCCAACGAGCCATTGAGCAGCGAGCTAAACATTTACTGCAATCGGTAATTCAATTTTTATTATTATTTCATGCTTTGCTTCCTCAATATCATTTTTTTTTCTCAAAATCTCTATGCAAACAATTGCTTAAAAATTTTTCTTTAGATTCATAAAAAATATTACCTTAATTTAATGATGTAAAAGAGTCTGTAATTATTTTACTACTAATTACAATTGAACATCAACTCCCTTTCTTTGCTTTAAATTTAACAAATCGACCTATCACTGAAAGTAACGCTCTTTTCTGACGTTTGCAGCAACAGCCTCAGCCAACGGAGCCACTTAATCCCTTGGCGACCGCGAGGGCGAAATTGCGGTCACGCACGGAATCCCAGTGAGCTGCATGCCGATCCATTTGAATATTTACGCCGATGCGCGCGTGCACATTCATGGATACAAAAAGAGAGAGCCAACTTTATACTTTGCGTTCCGCGGAGAGAAAGAGCGATATGTAAAGGAGTAGGTGGAAGAAGAGCGCCGATATGAAAAATCGCGATTTTTTCTTTTTTCATTTTTAACACATGACAAACAAACAAGCAAAAACAAATAAAAAACAAAATATTACAAAAAAAAGAAATTGTGCAACAACATAAACAATAAAAAGAAGGGAGTATCGCGCGCATACCATACACGCATTTGGCAGAAGGGCAACATCACTCCAGGCAGTTATCCAACAGCGCCTCTATACATGTAAATACACTCGGGTGGCGAGGAACTGAGAAGACAAGGTGAAGCAGCGTGGAGCCCTTCACCCGATTGCATTTGTCTAAGCGAATTTTGTGAAGAGATTTTGCGACAAACTGAACAGAGGAGAGCAATGACTTTGCGTGGATTCTAGGATCGGTTTCACGCAAGAAACAAGTTGAGAGCGGCGCGAATCTCCCAGCCTACGAGGCAAATATATGTGGAATCTCTTTCGAGTCTTCTTCGACTTAAGGCCTTACTTGTACTATATTACCTTAGAGAACGTATTTAATGTAGCTGTAACGCGACCTAGGCCGGTTGACATCTTACCAGTTTGTAGAATTTAAAAGAGTATAAACGGATGGGCAGGGGTCTAGTGACGAACAGATCGATATTAACTGTCTACGAGAATCGAAATTAACTGTTTTTTTTTTTTATCATGATGTACTACGATCTACGATTTAATGATTGTGTGGTATTATATGATTAAGATTATTAGATGATTAAGAAAAAAAGAAAAATTATTGTCAAAATAAGTCAAATAAAAATTGAAATTATTTTATTGGACTCAAGTATTTTTTTTCCTGCTCCCCAGAAAAAATCAGGGTGAACATTAATTGATTCACACACGATCAAGTCAAACAATATTACAGAGTATGCCATAAACGTATAATATTCGTAAAATGGACGTATGTGTACATACTTACAAAAAAAGGAAAAAATCGGCCATAAACTCTTAAATATACTTAAAAAATTAAATTATCAACTTCAACGCCACGTAGTCACATCTTTCAAAGGTTTATTTTTTTATTCTTTTTTTGACTGGTTGCAGGCGAAAAAAAAGCACCTCACCCTAGTCAGATTACCCGCTGACGACAAATACTATACAAATACTAACTTTGCACTGCATTTTGTAGTTTTTTCTTTTTACTTCTTTATTTAAAGTTTTCACAGCTGTGTGATTGTTATGCGTGGATACACGCATAGACAAAAATGTTACTTTGGCTATCAAGTTGATAATTCATTTGAGACTTCAGTTTTAATAATCGTCGCCTCGTGAAATGACTTCCTTGCACGTGGGCCGTAGCACGATTGTGTGCTCAAACTGCGCAGTGTATGATCCCTTGACATCGACCAGCGGCGGATAAGCTTCGACTGCGCCTTTATCGCACAGATCCTTGAGAGCCATCTGATACTTGGTACAACCAAGGCGATCCAACCAACGTTTACAAAACGCTAGTGTACCTGAAAACATAAATTACAATGTTTCATATTTCCAATATTAATTGTATAAATATTAAAAATTTTAAATAAAAGAAAAAAATCTTACTGAAATTTTTGTTGATTGTGTTGAGAAGAGATTTGCTGCTTTGTAGCCTTAACGGAACATAACCAGCATCAAAAGTCTTCATATAGTGAGAACAATCGTAATCATCGTGAACTACACCACGTCCCGTAGATCCAAAAGTCTCAATAGCATAAAATTCGTTTTCTTCCATTCTGGTGCATTCTCCACCTCTAACAATAGGCACAGTCTTACCAGCATGGATACGATAAGGTGCAATAGAATGGCCATTCAAATTTCTAATCGATTTGACCTGCAATACATTATATTCTATTAATTTTCTACATAAAATAACATTCATATCAAAAACTATTTTTTAATATTTTTGTTTATTTATCTATCTATTAAACAAAATTAATATACTAAAATTAAAAAAAAAAAAAATTAAATAAATAAAAGTTCAATTTTTCTTGTATAAAAATTTTAAACTTACACGGTGAGTCTTTCCATCTAATTCTACTTCATATGACTCCATGACTTCTTGAATGGCACCACCAACATCACCAAGCTGCACATCGATACCAGCTGCTTTAATGCCAGTATTCGTAGCATCCCTAACAGCTTCAATGAGCTTGTCGTATTTTGGATTAAATGCCAAAGTAAATGCACAATCAATAATGCGGCCGTTAATGTGAGTACCAAAATCAATTTTGGTCACATCGTCGTATTGTAGCACCGTCGGATCACCAGCATTGGGCGTATAATGGGCAGCACAGTGATTCCTCGAGCAGCCGGTGGGGAAAGCTAATCCAGCCTTGAGACCGTTCTCGCCAATAAGCCGCCTTGCTGTCTCTTCAAGCTCATTGCAGATCTCGATCATCGTCATACCCGGCTTGATCCACTCTTGCATGTGCTTGCGAGTGCGTCTGTGAGCCTCGGCAGCCAGTCGTGCCTCGTTGTAGATGTCGTTTTGCATACGATCAAGGGCACGAGCTTCTTCGCTTGTGAATCGGTCCCGGGCCTTTTGCTCGTCGATACCTGCTGCTGGTGGATAGTCCAAGATCTCACCTATTGGATAATTGCCATCTGGATAATACGAAGCTACCGGAAATGCAAGGGGATCTTTGCCCCCTTTTCCTCGGTTTTTACGCTTCTTTTTCTTTTTTTTCTCGTCGGCATCTCCGCCATTTTCAATTGCTTCCTCAGCATCATTTTCTTCCACATTTCCAGATGCTGAAATATAAAATAAATGATTATTTTATTTTTTCAAATAATTAAAATTAAAGTCAGCATAATATAATTCAATATAAGTCTTGATTAGATTATTTATATATTTAATCACATAAACGGAGACAATCCCCTTTTACATATTTATTATTATATAATAATAATTTATATTTGTAGTAATAACTAATAAATTTATAATGTAGTTATTGTTTTACTTGCTCTTATCAAAATTTTAATAATGATTACATACCATAAATACGTTAAATTTCAGAAGTCAGATACTCAAACAAGTTTATTAAATTTAAATGGTAAATATATTTCATATCACTTTTTGAGAACATTTTTAAAGTGCATTAATTACTAAAATTAAAAAGTAAGTATTAATTGTATTGCTGAGCATATCAAAAATAAAAATAAAAAGTAATATAGATCACAAGCATAAAATAGAAACTTTTTTTCTTTTTTAATAACCCAAACAAAAACAATAAAAAGTAATTTATAACAATTACACATATTTTCTAAGCAATAAAAATCATACAACCAACCTTCAGTAGGTATGTTCTCTTTGGCCTTTTCTTCCTCCCCCTCTGGAACATCAGCACTTGCTTCTCCAGCACCTGCAAATGAAAAAAAAAAGATAAAACAACAGCCAATTAGCATACGATCAGTAGCCAGCATCGACAATCGACAAAGAACACGTGTTTTCCCAAAACTTGATGTCTTGCGTATGAAAACATCAGTCACATTCGATGTGGCTATGAGCCAACCTTTGAGCCGGTGACCAAGACGTGACACTACGCGATTATCAAAAAAAGAGCTTGAGTTACTAATATGACCAGCGGAGATGACTAGAAATCGAACGCGCAACACGTGATGCGATGTACGAACTGGAAACCGGAGTTTAGACTGTAGTTAAAGCAAGCAAAAGCAAACTCACCAGCCTTCTTCTTCTTCTTTTTCTTTTTCTTCTTCTTAGAAGCCTCGGAACCGGCGCCTTCGCCCTCGTCCACGATCTCGTCGTCCTTCTCCTCGTCGACAAGCTTCTCCGCTGATTTACCAACCTCGTCCACAACGGCAGCCATGTTTACTTTAAAGTTTTGGAGTTAACCTGATAACGAGAAAATTACACTAATAACACGGGAGAAGCTTTGTTTTTGTTGTCGACCTCGTCGCCGTTGAGTTATATATGCGTGCGTGCGAGGCTCTGTTATAGCGCGACGCAAAAGGAAGCAACCAGCAGCTGGAGCTCTCGCGAACAGTGCCTGCCTGCTCGGCTGCTCTCTCTTTTTTGGAGCGCGGGCTGATATCCGCGTTTTTGCAGGTGCAGCGCCAAAGCGCCATCCGCTATACTCCAGCGCTACGCTCGCAAATGATCAGCGGCGCTTTTAAGTCGGTAGAGTAGATTTCCAGGTTTTTAAAAAAATTTATGGAAATTAAAAACTTTTTGATACTTTCTAATGCTTTTTTTAAACTTTTTATTTAATTATAAATATCTATCCAATAACTCAATGTACAAGTAAAACAATGATACTGTATTCATACAAGAAATTAATACACTTACAATTGTAAAATACAATAATCAAAAATATAAAGAATGTATAAATCAAGGCTTGCTTTGCTACCTCGCTTTAAAGGTCTCATCATTATTATCATCATACTTATTAAAAATCACGCACATAACGCTCTACACTTGTTCATACCGCACTTTACGGTCATCAGATGTAGATCTAGCCAACCGAAGACACAATGAGATCGGCAACATCAGGATCCTGCGAGCGCACAATAAATTGTATGGTGACTTGGTCGGTAAGTGCAAGCCTTGTCCTTGCCAGTATCTCTTTGCCACCGCGGAAGACACCTGATAGTAGAAGAGTGTGCTGCGCGACACCAGATTTAACACGATCCGAACGCTCGACCGGCTCTAAACCGATGTAAGTGATTAAGCTTTGTATCGCTGCCTCAAGGCTCGTCACCGAGTCGCCCAAGACGAACACCTGCTCCTGAGTGAAGAAGTTTCGGGCTGCTGCAGACTCCCATGCGCTTGTAAAGTCCATATTGCGAGCGTTACCACGTATTTGATCGCGTAAAGTTATTTCCAAGTCCTCCAGCTGAAAACATGAATATTTATATTTATATATCACAAAATAATTCAATTAATTCTCATGGATTTGTTTAAAAACTTACCATATATTCATCTTGATAGCCTTCATCGTCCGGTACAGTTGCCGAAGGATTACAATCGTGGGCTATGAAACGTAAGGTTGCAGGAAGTGTAACAAGTGCTGATTGCACGTCTTCAGGGAATTTCAATACTGTGTAAGTTGTGCCCGGTTCTTCATACAAAAGATTAGCACATGGTATTTCGCAGACGACTTCATAACTAAATAATAAATTAAAATATTGCAAATAAAAAGATTTTTACAAAAATTGCATAGTTTTTTTAAATACTCACATATCTTGAGTGTCAACTGTAACGCGAACATTTTCCATAATTAGATCAGGGAGAGTGTTTAAACAATCGAACTGTAAAATTATATAATCTGCAAAACAATGCTTGACACATTTGACAATGTATTCGGTCTCCGACTCCGTAAGATCTACAGTCTGTGCAGACTTGAAAAGTATCGAGTCGCGGATAATATCTGCAAGCTGTGGTACTTGGGACAACTTTTCCAAATAGCTCTCTTCTCTCGTTAATTTTGGTTGAGTTGGCTTGACAGTGGTAAGCATTTCTTGAGCCGGCTCTTCAACTGGTTGTGCAGGTGGAATCTAAAAAAAATCGACAATATTTTTATGCATTAAACACGACGTTCTTACGTTTAAAAAATAATAAGTAATTTTATAAACTTCAGTGAATGAGTGTAAAGTTACCTGTGAAATGTCAAAGTCTTCGTCCATGGATGAGAGAACATAATTACGCAGTGCACGTTCAAGACTTGGAATAGAAAGCTGCGGAGGCTGAACCAATGGAAGTAGAGATTGCTCTGCTTGCTGCTGCAGAATGGTGCAATAGTAAGTGGCTCGATCCCGCACCTCGTCATCCGAATCGAGTTGACAACGTGAAAGCAATACTAAGATGTTGGGTAAGAGATCTGGACATGCGGCAGCGAAGTGAGCGAGCGCAGTGACTGCCGCAGCGCGCACACATGCACTCTCCAGGATTACACGGTTATAGATGAAGCGGATGTAGCGAGATGGCTGCTTCGAAGTAGGACCTTCCTGGCCGAGCAAGTGCAGGATGCGCACTGCCAAAGACATGTGCTCGCAGTCTTCGATGAACTCGCAGAGGTGGGCGAGACCAGCCTCCTTCGCCTCGGCATTACCCTCCATTACTACAATTATCGTATCAACAATTGCGGCTTTGTATTCTAAGCCACCTTCGTCGCGAAGCATCGCCGACAAAAAGTTCATAAGAACGGTGTGTTTACGCGGGAACTTTTGACATAAAGCTCTAAAACATCATATTTGACATATGTTTATTTCATAATTTACTTAGACTTTTTTAAAATATTTATAATAATATTAGAAATCTTACCTGATAGCTTGAACTACAACAACTTTAAATTCATCAGAAATTTCTGACACAAATGTGGCAATCTGTTTCATTAGACGATCAACTGAACTCTCTGCTCCAGTTTTCAACAAGGTGGTAATAGCCAAAGTAGCAATTGATCTATTGGAATCTGTGATCAAATTTTCCAAATCTAAATTGCAAGCAGTAACTGCTGCTGGGTGAGACATGGCTACTTTATTAAGTGTGCGAACAGCAGCAAATCTGAGAGCTGGCTTAGGAGAACCGCAAAACAGTTGAAGCACACTGATAGCAGATGCAATTTCTCTTGTGCCACTCTTTCCAAGATTGACTAATGCATGCGCAGCTTCATAAACAACCATCTCTGATTTGTGACGAATGCAACACTCAATGAATTCCAAAAATTCAGATCCATCATCAACTTCCTCAATGAGCTTGCAAGCCATTCTTATCAACATGCAAGTGGCATATGGGCTATTCTGTCTAGATCTCATGAGTTTCTTGACCAGTTTAATAACTGCATGCTTGTCAGTTTTTCTGGCTTGATATAACAATCCCAGAGCATGATACTGCACCATGACATTTTCAGAATTGAGAGCTTCTTGAGCTTCATTGGCCCATCTTCGAGCTACATCACCAGACACACTGGTAAGGTGGATAGAAGAAACAAGGGCAGCGCTAGATACGGCTGGTGATCGATCGACGATGGCCTGTTTCATGTACCGCTCAATGGTGGCGAGCATAGCAGCGTCGGTGATGGTACAGAGAGCCCGGATGGCTGCAGCCCTGTACAGATCCTCTTTGCCAGTCATATCCTTGGTGAGACTGGAGGTGACGATGATGACATCCTCGGCAATCGAGCTGAGCTCCTTGATGCCGAGATAGACCAGTCGACGGAGCACCACATCCCGCGACTGGAAGAGTTTGGTCATGGCGAAAAAGACCTCGGTCGCCTCGGTCGTGCCTAGCTGCTCGCCCTGGTTCAGCAGGTACAAAATTTTCGTGAGAATGTGAGCGCATTTTCGTGGATTGACCGTCGTGTCGTTGAAGGTGCGCGCCTCTTGGAGTACAGTCGTCTTCTCAAGGTTTTGGAAAGGGTTGCCCCCTGTCGAATAAAAAAGGTCTCGATAAGGATAACCGTAGATAATATTTGTATCGAGGATGCGACTCCGGTTGAGGCCACTGTCAAGCAGCCATCACAACAACTTAACCTCAAATTTGCATTTACGATTTAGGGCTTGGCTTGACATGAAGTTACAATGAGAAATTTATTTTTTATGAATGCAAGTACTTACCATCCTCCTCTTCCTTTTTATCGCGCTTGAAGGCGTTCATTTTGGTGAGGCTGAACGTGGACTCGACAAGAATTTGGTACACGTCAGCTCACCACTCCATTAGCCAGCTGGTGTCGACTGTCGACGACTTTGATTACTCTGTTCTGCTGGAACTGCAAAATAAATACATCGTAATATGTAAGTGTATATAATTATACAATTTGATCACTGTTAAAATAGCAAACGCTAATTTTTTTTCTTACACCTTAAAAAAATGATTTATTCTTTAATTATAAGAATCGATATTATAATATAAATTCTTATGAAAGGATTGATACATTTGCAAAAATATCGAACAGTGTATTCAGGTATCAATCAGTACTCAAATAGTATCAGAGTGAAACGCGGTAATTTTGAAATTAAAAATTATTTTCAAAAATATTTTATCGTTCAAATTTTGATGGGACTTATTTCGAATGATATATATAAATTTGTTTAATATTAAAAAATATTGATAAAAAGAAAAAAAATAATCATCTTAAAAATAAATAATATCACAAAAATATCGGAGTAATATCAATGTATCGATTTTAGTATCGGAAAATTTTTAAAAGCACCAGTACACACACACACACACAGTCACACTCTGACACACACGTATTTGTGTATATGTGAACGAAGCAAATGCGCGCGGAACGTTTTCGTCTTGCTGCTGCCGGCAAGCGGATTATGAGGTTAAGTGAGATACTACCTCGCAGTTCGCACTCGAAACCCGGTTGTTATTTATCACATTATTACAATAATTGAACAAGAAACTGGTGCAGATTGTAGGATTTCTAAATAATCAAGAGGCGCAGGAAGTACAAGATGGGAGATACCGATCTTAACGAGTTGCTTCGCCGAGCGGAGCAAATGGCTGCGGATGTTGAGGGTAACGGAGAACTTCCACAAGTCGAGAGGAATCTACGACAAATACTCGAAGGCTCCAATGAAATTTGGTCGCAGATGACTCAGACTGGCAGCCAGGACAATCAAGTTCAAGCGTAAGAATTTTACTATTCCTATATTTAATTTTTTTGCCTCATAAAACTAAACATGCCAACTGTATTTTCTTTTTTATTAGACACCTATTGCTTGGCTCGAAAGGTATTGATTTAATGCAGATTGCACAAAAGTTGAATTCTCTTAGTACAAGGAGAACATTCGAGCCGCTTGATCCAATAGCTGACACAGATATTGTTAGTTTTCTTAGGAACGAAAAAGAAAATGCCATACTTTCCATCATAGAACAAGTTCACAGAGATGTATGTAATATTTAAATAGATATTTGTTATATTTATTTAAGAAATTGTAAAAATAACATCTTTTTATTTAACTGTATATATTATTTTAGACTTTTGAACAAAACCGTACTCAGCAATTGGAACACATTCTTGGAGAATGGAAGCAGATGAGATTTGAAATTATGAATGCCATGACTGCTCCATCAGGAGAGTTGGTTGATCTACGAGGAACTCCACAACGTACTAAAGTTGCTGGATCAATGATCACTAATTTGTCTAATGTGGAAGCTGCATATGCTAAAGAATTAGAAAATTATAATGATCATATTTTAAAAGGAGTCACTAGACCAAATTTATTCAATTCTTTTACGAAAGCAGCTGAAAGTTTTAATGACAAGAAAGTCTTAGATATGTGGAATATGGTCAAATACATGATTGATATACCTTCAATACCAACTGGAGATCAAATTAAATCAAGAACCAGTCCTCCTGTTGAGCAAAAAATTCTATTTCAGGCTAAAAAATACCTTGAAAATCGCTACAAAGAATTTATGAACTCATTAGTAAGTGAAAACTTAGCTCAAGCAAAAAGAGGTGGTATTCCTGGCACATTACCTTTAGTAAAAAGTTTTGTTAGTATTAAAATACAAAGCTTGAGAGATTTAGAAGAAGTAATTGTTGAAGACAGACCCTTGTGGCCTTTAGTGTATTACTGCTTGAGATCTGGAGATTTTAAAGCAGCCTTATATTGCATAAATCAATGTGGTAGTGCTTTCCAAGAATTTAAAGTTGCTCTTGAAGAAGCCAGTGAAGATCCACAAAGGCGTCCTAGTTCCAGAGCAGAATCTACTCTAAAACTTCATTACAGGAAGCATGTGAGGTCTGCAACAGATCCTTATAAAAAAGCAGCTTATTGTGCATTGGTTCCTTGTGAGCCTGATGATCTTCATACAGAAGTCATGTCTGCTGCTGAAGATTATCTATGGCTTAAATTATGTCAAGTAAGAGAACAGCCAGATCCAGACAATAAACTTACCTTAGATCATTTGCAAATGACTATACTAGAAGTTTATGGTAAAATATTGTCTTAATTTTTTTGTTTTTATAATTTATTTATTTCATTTTACTTTATTCTTATCAAATATGCTATTTTTAACAATATTTATTAATTGTCAATAATTATTATTATTCAGGTGAATCATACTACAGGGCTCATGAACAACCATTTTTATACTTTACAATGTTATTTTTAACTGGACAATTTGAAGCAGCAATTGAATTTCTTGCTAGAGGAGCAGGTGCTCGAAATTTAAATCATGCTGTTCATTTAGCCGCTGCTATGCATGAACATGGCTTATTAGCTGTAAGTCAAAGTGTTTTAGCTCCTCTAATAAGTGTTGATCCAGGTGATAAACCTCCTGCTAAAAGATTAAACTTTGCTAGACTAGTATTATTGTATGTTAAGAGGTTTGAGTTATCTGATCCAAAAGAAACACTACATTATTTATTCTTATTAAGGCAAGTTATAACTATCAATATTTTATATAAAATTGGAATAGAAAAATAAATTTCATGAATTTATTTTATCAGGTGTATGAAGGACCCATATGATAGAAATATGTTTGCCTCTTCAGTAGCAGAAATGGTTGTAGAGTCTTCACCAGCTAATCGCACTTCACTAGTTGGAAAAATTGATAAAGATAGACGATTACCTGGATTATTAGATCAATTCCAAATTAATACAGACGACGTCATTAATATAAGTGCAGATGCTCTTTACAAAAAAGGTTTATTAGAAGATGCTGTAATGATGTATGATTTAGCAGGAAATCACGAAAAAGTATTGAGTTTAATGTGTGTACTTTTGGCCCAAGTTGTTAGTCAAAAAACTACTCCTGGTTCTCTTCGATCTCGTTTACAAACCACAGCAACAGAAATAAGTTTAAGGTGAATTCTATTGCTTTAAACGTTTAAAATAATTTGCATATTACAGTATTTTTAATAATGAAATTTCTTTACATAGATATCAAGGATTGCCAATTCAAGCAGCAGCTGAATCAGTTGCTGCATTTTATACTTTGAGAGATCTTATGGTTTTCTTTGATCAATTTCACAATGATCAACATCAAAATGCACTGAGAGTAAGAATTTTTTTCTACATATTTATATAGCATGTGAATAGGCAAAAGACATATTATTATTTATATATGTGGACTTTTTCAGACTATAGCAGATTCAAAATTATTGCCAGTGCACGTTAAAGAAGTTGATGAAAGGGTTACTGCCTTAAGACGTGTGTCCCCGGAAGTATCAGGTACTTTGGCTGATGTTCTTCTAGCTACTATGACTATTCTTTACCGTCAATATCAAAAACTGAAATCTACTGAACCTGGAGATGAAATTGCAAGAGAGCAACAATTGAAAGATTTAAGGGAACAAGCTCGTGCATTGACTAGTTTTGCAGGTACTCTTCCTTATCGTATGCCAAATGAAACAAACAGTCGACTTGTTCAAATGGAGATTTTGATGCATTGAAAAAGGAAATATTCAAAAATTATAATTAAACTCAATCATATTTTTTTTTTTACTTGTAATATTTTTGTACATTACTTTTACAAACTAAAAAAACATACTTCTTGTTATAGATATAGCATTTTTATTTAAGTGTATAAACTCTTTGTAAATTTAATTAAATTAAATATTTTAATATTACACTAAAATAGTAGATTAACTTTAATATTAAAAATTATTTACATTAAAGATTTTATAACTATTCCATTACTCAAATCTTCTACTTTTCCTTCTTGTACCTAAGAATTAAAATAATATTTTTTTAATAATAATTATAATTTTCTACGCGAATGATCATTTAATTTACTTACAGCTCTGTAATCTAAAAATAATTCTTTAAATGCTAGAAAGTCTGTAAATGACAGGAGAACTTCAAAAACTTCTCCATCAAGTTCAGCTCTTCTTTTACTAAATAAAAAATAAATGTATTTTCAAAGTATAACAAATATTTAGTTTATCAAATCAGAAATAATCGCGGACACTTACTGTAATTCATTTATGAATTTATCCATAGAAAAATTTGGTATCAACTGTTTTAAATTCATATCTAAATAGCCTTCAACATCTCTGTTCTAAATTTACAAAATAATTCATTTTTAATAAAAATTTTTTTAATATTTATCAGACAAATAACAATTTAACACTTACATAATCATTAAATATATCCATGTACATTAATTTGTTTTCTTCTATTGGTTCAAATACATTCCAATACTTATCTAAATAGTATTGTTGAATTGACTGAAAGTCATCTTCTAAATTCAAAATTTGTATATATTAAAATAATTTATTAAAGTGACAAATAAGTATGGCAATTTTAAATGAGTACCCATAAGAAGATCTTCAATGTGTCCAATAACGTCATCAAATGAAATATTTTCCCGATTATCTTTTTCATTATTTTTCGTAGATCTTACAACTGACGAATCTACATTGAGAAATAATTTTATTACTTAATATACAATGAATAATTTTAATAAATAAATATTGGATGAACATCAATCATCGCATTGTAAAAGAAAGGAAAATTCACCTTTTTCTTGTTGAGACATACTTTTTGGACTAATATCAAATATAACATAAAAATTAGACCAGAGTCAAGATAAATGTTAACGTGAATATTTTATTCTTAAATTAAATTTAAAATCAAAATATTTATTGATCATAGCTAAAAATAATGAGCCGCAGATCGATTTGTAAGTTTTACGCTTCGTGAACTACTTGTGATTACGGTGCCGTTGCCGTGATATCAATGATATCTATACCAACAACGCCAGCAATAAGTATATGTTGACTACTCGTGTTATTTACTCTAATATGTACTTCATTATACACCCGCCGTTCGATTTCTGTGGTCAACAAATGCTTTATTAAAAAAAAATACAAATTATAAGCGTCATTAAAAAATATAGTACGCAAGAACAAAATTTTCGAAATTTCTATAACTTGTTTTTTACAGAATCTATTCAATAAAATACCTATTTTTACATTTAAAGTTCTGAGTTCTGATGTGTAAGAATTTTTTTACACATATACTCATGTATAAAACTAAATAAGCGTCTCATATGTATATGTATACATACGCTAGTACGCCTACGCCTACGCCTAAAAATGTATTATATATAAGGTAGGATGTGCAGACAAACACGTAGTAAGTTACACTCCTTCTCTTTGTGGTGGACACAAAAGGTTGTTTTTCAAAATACCTATTGTTTTTCAACTTGTAGAAGATAAGTATTTCTATTGATTTGTCAAAGCTGCAAAGTGAAAGATTAAAATCATGTCGGAGCACGCAATTCCCCTCGATATTCTTGACGACTTGAGCAGGTTAGTTTACTAAATTAGATGTATTTCACAAGATTGATATTTATAATAATTAAACATGTAAGTAATGAAATAATACGATCTGTTTTGTTTCCAGTCGATTTATCATTAATATTCCGGAGGAGGAGAAGAAAGATCATATCCGCATATGCTTCCAAATCGAGCTTGCCCACTGGTTCTACTTGGACTTTTATTGCGCGGAAGAGAATACCAAGCTCAAGTCATGCGGCATGAAAGAATTCACGACTCATATTTTCAGGCATATTCCCTTTCTAAAGCCCCACGTTACACGCGTCGATGCGATTCTTGATCAGTGGAGGGAATACAAGCAAAGTGTGCCAACGTATGGTGCTATTGTTTTGAACGAAGACTTGACCAAAGTTCTACTTGTGCAGAGTTACTGGGCAAAAAGTAGCTGGGGCTTTCCCAAGGGTAAAGTTAATAAGGATGAAGATCCTTCCCACTGTGCAGTTCGAGAAGTGCTGGAAGAAACTGGTTTTGATATTTCTAATTTAATCGATAGAAATGAATATATCGAGTCAATTATTAATGATCAACTTATAAGGTTGTACCTTATATCAGGTGTAAAGAAAGGCACAAAGTTTCAACCAAAGACACGAAAAGAAATTAAATCAGTTGAGTGGTTTGACTTGGAAAGTTTGCCTAATAATAAAAAAGATATGACACCCAAAGTCAAAATTGGTGTGGGGCCAAATGCCTTTTTTATGGTTGTTCCGTTTGTCAAGTAAGAATTTGTTTTTTTTTCTTACATGTTTACTATTATTTTACTATTTATTATAAACTAAATAAAACTATTTGCCTTACAGGAGAATGAAGAGATGGGTACAGGAAAAGCAACAAAGAGAAAGAAGTGCATCTACAGGACAAGTAAAAAGAAATCGCCACAAATCAGTAGGAGATGTAGAATCCAATTCAAAAAATAAAAAACAAGTAACGTCCAAGGTAATTTTCATTTTTTCAATTTATTAATTATTAAAATTCTTTTAAAAAATTAGTATTTTCACTTAAATCTTCAAATTAAATTTTCAGGTTGAAACAGTTGATTCTAAGTATGTACGACAAGCAAACACATCTCCGATACCCAATAGATCTAAAGTTTATGAAAATGATAAAAACTTACCTTCAAAAGGAGCATTTAAACGTAATTTGTTTGGAGAACAAAATGGAGATCAATCTCCAGCAGTTCTTGCTAAGCACTTGGTAGAAAGTCCTTTAGTTAAAAAAGCAAATATGAAGGCAGTTTCAAAAGAATTTACTAATCAAACACCTAAGCGTTCTGAAAATGTAAATAAAACTTTAGTGGGTAAAGAGAGAAAAGGTAAAGTTACAGCTTTAATTAATTTTTTGATTGTATAAACGACTTAATTTTAATTTCTAAAATTTCTTCTAGAAGGTAGCAAGGCAAATTCCGGAAAAGCTTCAAGAAAAACTATATCAGAAAAGTCGATTACATCGGAATGTGCAATGAAAAATCTGGGCACCTATTCAGCATTTGATTTCCGGACACAAGTTTGGATGAATTTTAAATTTGACAGAAAATCTATTCTTAATTGCCTTTAAGTTCAAATTTTAAGAAAGATTGACCGATAGGAGATTACTGTGATTTTCTTAATCTATTATTATCTCTTTGTAAGTTAATTTTAACACTGCCAAAATAGTTTCTAATATGTTAATATTATTTCAATACATTTTTTTTTTTAATATCTGATTTAGAATAAGAAAAGTACCCTTTAAATCATAAGTGTTTGCTAAAAATCATTTTATAAGTTTCAAAAGGGTTACTTTAAATTTTTTAAGTTGTTTGTAAACGTTTAATTTTCTTATACAAAGTGATAGTTTATTTACTATAACAATATGTGCAGTATTAATAGCGTGATCTGCTAAGTTATAAAATTGAAAGTTTAATGATAAAAAAAGCAATTTAATATTTTGAAAATAATTTAAGATTTAAATCTTTGGTGTCAGAATGTCTGATTGTACTTAATATACAATGAAGATTGTCAATAAATTCAGGTAGTTGTAGAAAGTATGACAATTATGAATAATCAAGTAAAATTTTTTTTTTTACTTGTCTTTTATTTTATAACAAAGAATAATTCTAAACAAAAATTAATGTTTCTTTTCGTCGTGATATTTTTCTCTGTCTTAACTGTAAAAAATGTTTTTCAATAAATAACTAATTTGTTTTATAATATTCACTAGAATTTTTCATATGTAAAGAGGCTACTTTTACTTTATTAATTCACAATACAGGAAGCTTTGATTTATGTGCAGAACTTGTGCAATTAAAAAAATATGTGCTCTATCCTGGACGAAAAAATTGTTTCCATAATTTACTGCCTAAATAAATAAAATAAGACAATAATAATCAAAATTAAAGGTACAAAAAAGTAGCCAACTTTTTTAATTATCACAGAACCTGCTCCACGCACACTTCTAATAATTTCATTGTTCAATGTGTATACCATCTTGCTTTCTTCGAGAAGTTTGTTTTTTGTATCTTCATCCAACGTCTCTGCTATTTTATTCATTGTACTACGTAATTCGCGCTTTAATTCATAAATATTGTATTCACCAAAATCAGTTAGATTATCGCCGCCATGTCGAGCTTGACTTTTAAATGGATTAATTTTGCGCACAAGTTGCCGCTTTTTCCTTAAAATTATTCCACCGCTCAAGAGTCCCATGTAAAGATGATAGATGTAGGCCATTAAAAGTAAAGGATCTGTTTCTTCTATCTCTTTAAGTCTTATTAAATACTTGGCTACACTTTCTCTAAAATGTAAATAAATATGTTGATACTTTCATTAAAAAGAAAATTATATAAAATAAAAAAACGTCAATATTTCATTATTACCTTGGTTTATAAGTTTTCATCCAGTCTTTTCCCAAATAAAATTCAAGATCTTTTTCAAAAGCTTCCGTTCTTAAAAGACCTGCAATTCTCAACTGGCCAACTTTTGTGTTTTTTAATCTCAACATTGCATCTTCTAAATATCGAAAAACTTCGTAAAAAATTAAAAGACCGTCTGCCCATACTGTATCGTCAGAAAGACCTATTGGATATAATATTATAGTAAATATAAAATACTTTTTACAAAAATTATCTAGTTTAACAAGTCATATAAATAAACATAGAAGCATACCGAATGCAAGTTTAGCGTTTACCAGAGCATCACTGACAGCATGAATTTCCCGGGTAGCTTTTCGCATTTTTTTACAAAAGTCTTCCTCAATATCAGACATTTTGCTTGCTTCTTTATTGAAATTTTTTTAATTAAACTTAAATTAATTAAAATTATTGACCATTGATTCAATCGTTCTTTAATTTTTACAATATCTCATATTTTTATTCTACAACTCCGCGCATTTCGTTGCTATAAAATAATATAAAATGACTAAACACTAAAATATAATTACTTGCAAATAATTTATAGGTTATACAAATAATTTAATGTATTTTACAAAAATTTCTTCCTTTAAACACTTACCCAAGATTATTTTCTAATGTCTATTCAATTACAAATGGTCTAAGAATAATATAGATTTCACAGCGAGTATCGCATTTCGATTGAATTTATACTTGAGTTACTTTGTTATTAGTTTCCTTATTACAATTGATATTTAAGACACTCAATAATATTTACGATTATTTATTATAAGATATTCAGACTGGCAATAGCGTTGGAATAAATAAAAAAATAAGCTGGAGTAGAAGATAAAATAGAAGTCGGTAAGAGACACGCAAGAAAATCTTTTGTGCTTGCAATCACTTGCATCAGCTGAGAGCACAGTGCAATATCAAAATATTATTGGCGTTTTTAAAATAAACACGTAGAGTAAGTAGAGACTTTTCGATTTTGTATCTTGCAACACTGGATTGAGGTCCTAGAAACTGTGCACTAGTTGAAGTTGCACTGCCTGCGCGCATTTAATTGTTTTACGAATTGACAACTTCGACGATCGATGATGGATATATAATGCAAAGATGAAGATGATGATGCATCAAGCTTACATGCGCAGAAATATACCGCTAGTTTATTAATTTCAGATTAAATCCGCATTGAAATTATTTTATATAGTTAAATAGAAAAAAAATGTTCTAATAAAAAACTTTTATTAATAGTATAGTTGTGTGCTTACTTTATTTCTTTGCAACTTATAAAATTAAATTAAAAAATTATGTCGTAATTTTTAGAGAACAATTATAATTTTAATTTAATATGACAAACATATATCATTTATGTAATTTGACAAGACTGCGTGTGATACACGGGGGATGCTGGAAAAGATAGATTCAAGTACACAATTAGCCACAGCAGAATATAATAACTACGAGGTAACGTAACGTAAAATCTGGTGAAGATTAAATTTAAATGAATTAGGCTTGCTCTTGAAATCCAATTATATGTATTATATAATTAATCTTATTATTCTTCTAGACTTATCTTTGCTCCTTATATATAGATACCTACAACTATATTATACACCTTGCTTGATTCTTTAATAATATTTATATTTATATCTACCGTTAATCCCTTTAAAATTAAAAAATTTTCCCATCCAATCGTAGCATCAATAATCATTGATACAGCTTTCCTGTAATAATTAATAAAAAATTGGCAAGTCTATAGTAAAAATTTGGATGATAAATTATTATAAATCGTTAGCAAATTTAATGAATTCGTTAAAATTTATACCAAGCCATACGCATAAATATACTAAAGCCCACATGAGATTTGCGAAAGAGTAAGGAGAAACTTCAATACGTGCATATCAGTCGACGCGCTAAAGGGGGACCGCAGGGTGATGTGTAGAAGGGTCAGGGGGGAGATTTTTATAGTGCACTACTGCAGCAGCAGTGGCAGTGAGCCTATATGTATGAATGCATGCACGACTGCACTTTAGCCGGTTGCTGCTGCTGCTGCACACGCGCGACGATCGAGGCGAGTATAGAGCACTACCTACTCGCTTGATGCTGCCGCTGCCGCTAGCTGTTGGCTGGGCCGTTGACCTTCCTTAAGGACACAGGCATGTCCCCAGACCGGGTCAGACTTGACTCTTGCGCTCACAGGGGAGCATAACGCCGAGGAGTTGCGCGGCACGTGCGGCATAATACAGCCAACCGAACGCGCGCACGATCATCAGAAGTAGGTATAGGTATAGGTAGTAGTCGGCCGCCAGGCGCAATCGAGAAAGAGCCGTATCACAGGCATATAGCCAACCAACAGCACCACCGCGCTCATGCTGTCCTAGTTCCAACTATTTGTTAAAGGCGGTACAATGCTTCGACAAGACTCCACCCACCTGCTTTTGGTGGAGCCAAAAACATTATTGGTAATTTTTATTTTCACTCCGTACCTATACTCTATTGGACATTTTTTTAAATTTAATGATGTCTCATGTCGATACTGTATAAGCGCGCTGTACTGGAATATTGTTAATGTTTTAGCTAAATTTAGTAAATCTAATTTTTGTCCCACGTATCCGAGCATTTAGGACGGTTAAAAATGTCGCTTTGTCAGTTTTGAGGACTTAAATTGTGCTTACAACGTTCGAATCTTATTTAAATTTATATCTGTGCTTTGGAATTTTCAAAAAATTCTTTCACAAAATTTATAAAAGTACGCTTAATATTGAAAAATAAATAATATTTGTTTAAAGCGTTTTAGCTATTTATTATTTTATTTGATTTTTATTTTAAAAAAAATCATATAAAGAAAAAAAATGTTTCACGCTTAAATAAAAAAAAGTAAGAAAAAAGAAAGAAAAAAAAAATGAAAACACGCTACAAAGCGAATGTCAAAGTTCAAGGTAATCACGGAATAAAAACTATTTTTGAAATTCGAAACAATTGCCGTTATTATCTACATATCGAACGCGTGCAAGCTCACAAGACGATATGTAGACTATTCGCTACTTTCCGTAAGCTGGATAAAAATATTATGCATGCTTATAGTGATATTGGTACACCACGCGTTCTATAAATATAAGGCAAATTAATTAATTTCAATGCCGTCGAAAGCTCGTCGATCTTGACGACTTTGGCCCGATAAATAACATAAGCATAAAGCAGAACAGATTACAGCTTTAAATGGTTTGTGTATAAACATACACATACATACACGCGCGTTTCGTCATCTGCCAGCTCTAATACACTTGTACTCGCCTGGTATTCGACAAAATGTATTGTCACTTGATTGTCAATCTACTTTTTATTATGCTGAATTTCCGAGCTTGAACGTAAATGAGGCCGCTAAAGTAGTGCTACTTGGTCTTATGCCACTTTCATCAAGATATACATGAGCGCGGTGGTTTGTCGTATACTTATAGTTGCGAGAATTTCTTGCTATGGGAATTTCTCATTAGTTAATGGCCTTATGGGAGATGTAAGTGCATAAATTCACACTAATTTGCTAAAACTTTTCTAATCTGCTAATTTGCCGTTAGGTGCATAAGTTAATTGAAAAACCGTATCGAACTTTCAAAAAGAGCTTTTATAAAAAGACATGTCGGTTACTTGGTTCACGCATTGCCTATTGCAAGTATTATTGAGAAAACAATAGGTCATATTATGCATTATTCGTATGATGTTTATAACTACCAGCCGAGAGAAACTAATAAGTAAAGTATAGTTTTAAATGAAATTTTCGCGCGTAAGAGCTTTAAAGTCGAGAGTTGTCAATCCAGCATTTTCGCGTCTGCGAATGCATCGCGCATCCGCAAAAGAGAGATAGAGATGGAAAGAGTGGGAGGAAGAGGGAGTGAGAGAAGAGAGGTTCGCGACGCGCACGCAGCGCAGACAGAGAGACGTGCCAGAGAGAGAGAGAGAGAGAGCGCAGATGCATGCGCGAGTCAGCAGCCAGCCAGCCACAGCAGCTGGACGACGACGACGAGGTGGGGGAGGAAAAGAGGAGGCGGTGGTGGTGTGGAGGAGGAGGAGGAGGAAAGCGTGGGAATTTCTGCAAAATAGACGAGTCTCTCTTTCTCGCGGGGCTAAAGCGTTGGCTGCATCAGCGGCGACGGCGCTTCGGTGCGCTGCTGCTCTCCTGCTTCGATATATAACATTTTTCAGGGAAAAACTCGAAATTTCCGCGGATCAGGGAAACGAATGGCCACTTACACGTGTGTTTTTCACGTCTTAACAATAGCCATCGAGCAACACTTCCGGCTTCTCAGTCTTTTGAGATTCGCGAGACCGGTCCTAGGCGCTAGCTATGCTGGAGGCAAAGGCTTACTTGGCGAAAAATTTGGCTCGATGTTCGCGCGCGAAGCTCGGAAAAGTGTGGAAAACGCATGAGAATATAGCTGCGGCGCATGGATAGCGCATATATAGATATATCTACTTGTATATAGGTATACACACGTATGTGCTATACTGGCCACGCCAGTGCAGATGTACGCACGCAAAAGTCTTTTTTCCCCATTTGAACATTGCAGCAAGAGTCAGTCCGGCTTAGGCGCAATTTTTCTATAGCTTTCGAGCCTTTCATTTCCATATATTAGAGTTCGCGTGTTAGCCTCTAGTTATATAGGTATACGAAGGAGGGTTGGTATTCATTGGTTTTTTTCTTTCTTCTTGTATGCACTAGGTATACACCTATCCAGCAGCAGCAACAACTGTGTGCAGATGGTCACACTTGACTTAAGTTACTCGTTCGAGGTCTCCAGGGTAGCATATTACCCAGGAGTTGGCAGAAGCACGTATACGTCTCACGATCATCGTCTAAGCTCTCCGCATATGTAAGGCACTTGCAATCTTAAGAACCGATAGCATTGCACGATCCGCATACTTGACTCCCTCCTACTCTTTATCCTCCAGCCACTGTGATATATACTCTTCGTCTACTTCTGTCTTACAATTAGCGCTCGAGCTTTTCTCTATTCTTTTTTTTTTTTTTTAAATTTTGAAATAATACTATCCGCCAGTTGGCTACGTTATTCTTGGAAATCTAAATTTATCGTTAAATTTAAATAATAAATATACAATGTTTATATGGATACATTTGTTTGTTAAAAGGAGAAAAATAGAAAATAGAGCTTGCAGGTAGTGATAAAAAAGCCGATAACGTGTAAATTGGTAACCGCAGAGTGCAAAAATCAAAGCTGTATATTCTATTCTTGTCTGCTGTACAGCAAGCACATATCGTCGCGTAGTCTGAAACACGCGAATATAAATATATATATAGTTATATTGGTATACACAGACACAGAATAAAAGCGGCAACAGCTATAGAGCTACTTCCAAGCGGCAGCTGTTCTCCTGATAAATGAACTTAGTGCGTCTCCTCGCGCGACGTTGCATCAATGCCTGGATGCATATACGTACCTATCCTATACGTACGTAAGGCGTGCACCTAACATGCATGCATCAGCTGGCTAGCAGCAGCTCAGCGAATCCGCAAGACCGCAAGTAGAAACAACAGCATGCAACTGCGCTAACTGTGCACATATTAAGACACGATGCTCATCTATCTTTTTTCATAATGAAGAACAAGACAGCTCTATCTTAAAGTCCAAAGTTGGCCTTCGATTTTACGCATTAAATTTGCAATAATTGTCGACAAATCGCGAGTCAAGACGAATTTCAAAGTGTCGAAGAATACTTTTATTCGTATACCGGTTTATGAAATATAGCTACACAAAAGTTGATTATATACGTTCTCTGCAGATGTGAAGGACACATGAGTCGAAACATCTGTTTGCAAAAAATACAATAATTTGCACAAGTTGAAGTAGATTTGACGTATACGTGTATAATGTTCAGCAGGGGAATCCCCGTAAATTCGCAAAAGCAGAAGCTGTGTACAATAGGGCTGAAGTTGCGAAATAACGTATTATAGGAGGCTCTTGCGAAGGACGTGTGGCAGGCAGCAGGGTATATAATATAGGACAGAATTGCGAAGCGCGAAGGGTTATTCGATATAAGGACGTGTGGGTGGGTGAGGGTGTAAGGCATACAGCAGCAGCCCAGCTTATATATGCTGTGCTGGCAAGAGCAGCGGCGGCGTCATCAGGCCTTCGAATTGGCGAACTCACGACCAAGGCGCCAGACTTGCCGAGGAGGTAATTCGCGAATTCGCACACTTATTGCCAGCGCCGCCCCCCGGCTATAGCTTAGCTTGCGCGAAGACCAGCCGCGCACACTCCACTCCACACACATGTATGTGGAAACATATGTACATAAGACATAAGTATGTGTACCTATCTATATATTTATATATACACACGTAAGCCTGTCTCGCCGAAGATAGAAAAAGAGGTCAGGACGAAAAAAAGACGAGTATATTGGCGAGGATGTATAGAAGTGTATATAAAAAAAAAAGAGTCTCGATGCGGACTCTGTCCAGTGTGATGCGTTTTATTATTCATAGGGCACAAGCAGCATCCGCCTCCCCTCTCCACTACCTTCGATACCCACCTCCTCCCTACGGATCTCTCGATTTAGCAGATCGACCCCAAGAATCACTTTAACGCGCCGAGGCGTCGTCAAACACTGTATATTTTAGCATCTGCACCGAGCACGTATTTGCTTTATAGCGCGGTTCTTGCACTTTTTTCTTCGAACTTTCGTCTAGTTTTGAGCTTTTGAGCTTTACGATCGCTCTTCCCCTTTGCCCCTCTTTTTTTCTAACAAAATTTTTAAAAGTGAGAATTCGAAATTATTTTTGTGTGGTGACGTAAATTAATCTTTTTGGAGATTTTATATTTCTTTATCTTCGCACAGGTGTGCTTATACTTATAAATGTATAGAATTTTGGAATAAATTATCACGAAATTCTGCGATTCAAGAATAATTAAAGCATAAAAATATTTAAGTTAGCCATCGACATATAAATTTAAAAAATAATGTAGAACTAAAAAACGTTTTAATATAGTGAAAAAATAGAATAGATGACGAGATGATAAAATTTTCAATCTCCATTTATTTTTTAAATTACACGAATATAATTGTAAAGTTAAAAATGATACGTTGGATGTTTATTTAAAAATTCTCAAAAATAATAATAATAATAATAATAATAATTTGATCAAAAACGTAATTTAAGCATTTTTATTGAATTGATAAATAAGTGATAAGAGAAAAATTTTTAGCAGCTCAAAAATTAAAAAATTCCATATTCAAATAAATGAAATGAAATTCTAACTATTAAAACATCGCCACTTTTAACTTTTGTAATAACATAAAAAATCAAACACTCATAAAACAGATAAATCAATAAAATATCGAATACGTAAGTGTATATATTTCAAAATATAAGCTCGAATATAATAAGAGGCCTTGAAAATTGAAGAGCCGGCGCGGGTACAGAGTATAGTATAATAAGCGCGTAACTCAGCAAACAGAATAACCTGTTGAGCAATTTCTGCCAGCTACGGAGCAGGAGAACAGCCGAGCGAGCTGGTGTGTGCCTCTCTATCTCTATATATACTTATACCCCGCATACACTTTTTCTACATCCACATAGATATACGTATTCATTATTGTATCGTAGTGTACTGGTTTAACTTGATTATTACTTTTTCCCCTTCTCTCACAACGCGCAAGGCAATTATAATTATTCTTTGCCAAATCGTCGACGCATCTTTCTTTTTTTATTTAATTTTTTTCTCTCAACTTTTTGAACAAGTGTCTTTACTTGTAACCACTACATCTATACCTATATAATTGAAGAAAAATCATATTTTACATAATTTTAAGCAATAAACGTTAATGAAATCATATCGATTATTAGCTCGAGATTCGAGAGCTTAAAATAACGCTAATTTGGATTCGCAAAAAGTCAATTGGCGTAAAATAAAGCGAAAAAATTGATAAAATCAGACGGTAGAAGAGGGGGCTTACGTATAGTAGTAGAGTGGATGAGTAGTATATAGGTGTAGGACGAGTGTGCGGGCAGGCAGGGAAGGAGGGTAGAGGAAGGGGGAGGATATATATGTATAAGGGATTCTCAACGCGAAACGAGAAAGCAGGTCAGCTGGAGCACGAGCTGGGCCGGGTCAGCTCGACTGGTTGAGCGCAATTAAATGTGTACGGTCAGCTCCTGCGCGGCTGCTTCCGCTGGCTATTTAATAAAATGTATCCGGCTGACAGGTGGGACAGGAAGTAGGCAAGAGCCAGCCGGCCGGCAGTGTCGACTACTACGACGACGACGACGCATCGAGCGCGCGACAGCCTCTCTCCTATACATACACACACTCGCGTGCGCATACCACCTCTGACAGAAGAGGAAAAAGGAGAGAAAACAAGTGCAGAGCCGGCGCAGGACGAACTAGGATCTCTCTTTCTTTCTTTCTATCACTGATATACATATATCACCCCCGCTTTCCTTCTCTGTATTCCCAACACCACGTCTTTAGCTCATCCTCTTTTCCTCCCGCTATACTGTATACACATTTATATATGTATGTGAGCCTCGGCAAAGTCACGACCTCTCCTTTCTCTCCCTCTCGTCATCCCTAGCGTCACTTCTGGCTTCATCTCCCACTCGACATGTAAAGCCTTAAAATTTTTACGAACTTCCGATGCGGTGGTCTTTTCTTTCCCTCTCTCTCTCTTACATTTTCTTTTTTTAACGCCGCGCTCGATTCAATTGACGCGCGCATACGTGTACCTATTCATCCCTGTCGAGAGATGAGAACTCTGGAATAAGTGAACAAGTGACATTTTTCAACTATCCTTCTTTTTTTTTTATTTGAAGCTTGATTTTTTAGCAGAGAGCAAATATTAAAATCGATCTTTCATATACCGGGACCTCTTTTTTCTACTCTACTACTCTTTTCCTCTCCCACACGCTTTTTTTTTTATTCGTTCTATTTTTAAATCAACGCTAAATCTGTTGAAAGCCAACTTCGCGTAAAGAAAAAGCTCCGTAATTACCGCGAGCGTACCTAATAAAAAGCTCGGGAATTTTTTTTCTTTCTGAAAAAGAAAAATTCTCTCGTTATACTCGTGTGATATGTCAAGCGTCATACGCACTTTTTTGCTCGCGAAACCCAACTTATACCTACAGCAATAACAACACTGTCAAGTGAGAGTTCTAGAGCTTGCGCAAGCTTCGGTCAAGTCTAACGCGCGGAATTTCTCGGAAATTATGAAAAATGCGGTAGCTCGTGAATGAGTGATACCTGCAGCTAAGCTCTACATTGTGTTTATATATATAAGCTAGGGGATGGGTAGGGGTCGTATAGACTTCAGACTTCGACTTCGATATCAAAACGTCGCCGCGTTGGCAGCGGTTCCGAAGTCCGTTGGGTCGGGAATATTTTCCGCGCCTTCGAGACGTATAGGTACACACATATACACACACACACACACTTAATGCGGCCGTATTACCCCGCGGATAGAAAGAGAGAGAGAGTGGTTGCGGTATTTGGCTGGTCAGATCGATGAGACGCCGTCCTCGCGGCGCCTCGTAAATGCCTGCCGCCTCACCGCCTTCCTCCTTCCAACCGACGACGCTCGACTTGCCGTCCTATACAACTACTGCCTGCGACTGCTTCTGCCCTCCTCCTCCTACTCCTTCTCTTCCTTTTCAATCCTCACGCCTCCCTTTCTTTACTCGCCTACAGTTTCTTTTTTCCTTTTTTTTTTGTCTTTTCCTTCGCCCAGGGATTGCTGTTCCCTAATTCTGTTACCACGATTGATTTGAATCAAATTTTAACTATATTTTTGATTTATTTTTAAGACGAGTGCAGATATTCGATTCAGGTTTTATTTTGAGGACAAACATATACGTATATATTGAATAATTCTTATCAAGACTGAAAATGTACTTCGGCTACATAGAAAAATTTGTATGGTACTTTGAAAATATATTCTATAGATTACGTGTTGTCAGAAAGATGTTAAAAAATCGAATATTTTTTATTCGAATGGTCCAAGGCTTATATAGTATTTTCAAAATAATTTTATGACTTGATTAAATACGATTATGTATAGGTATGTAGAATTTATGGATCGATGCTTTCATAAAAATATCTGTGGCTCCAATAATAAAAGCTTTTCTTTATCAAATTTAAGATAAAACACGTAATTTTAGTTCGTTTCTGTATAAATATAAATTTGCTAAAAATTAATATCAAATTAATTTTAAAAGAATAAAAATTTTAAAATAAATTCTGTAAGCAAATTATTTAAAGTTATAGAATAATTATTTTGTTTACGTAATTCAAGAAATTCTTATTTCAGAAGGTCCATCCACTTTAAGTTTAATAACGAGACAAGTCTACTTGTGAATTTTTCTAGTATTCTTCTGCGAAAAAATTTCAGTGGCAATCAAGAAGCTTATTTGAATAATAAATAAAAAAGAAATATATTCGAAAAGCTTTATTGAGTACTTAAGACAAAATTCTATTTCAAGTATTGAGGAGCTTATTTGATGTCATTAGATTTTTCTAAGCTTTTTCAAGTCCATGGAGTTTGTCTTGCTGTAACGACGACAAGAAAAGGCGTCAGACTCAAAGACGCTAGTTTCAAGATTTGCTTTACAAAGGACGAAAGTGAATTTTGTTTTCTTTTATTGATTTTATATCTGTAACTAATAATCTGAACGTCATTTAAGAATTTGGTATGAATTTTTAAAATTCAAGACAAGTATTTAAAAAGTTGAGCGATTACGATGAATAAAGTTCAAATATTCCATGATATTTACACAATCTAAGCACGTGTGGTTATAATTATTGATCATATTCTTAAAAATAGAATAAATAATAATTTAAAATGAAAAAATATAATACTTGTATGTGTAAAATAAACTTAATGTTTTCGGCTCAGCTAGTAAAAATTTTACCGTTCAATACGAACATCGCGAGGGTTCGCATATTGGTATCAGAAACCTGTTAGTCATATCTTTAATTATTCACCACCGTATATTAACAATCATTTAATTTTTCAGAAGAATTTGAATACAGCACAATAGAAAACATTACTGATTAATAGACTTTAACAGATAATTGATAAATTACCAAAAAGCTCAATTACGTACAGTTTGAAAAATTTTCATCATATATATCTATTAATGATTATGTGAATAGTAAAAACTTTTTTAATTCGTCTAAAGTTCATTGAAATTTAATGGGCAGAACTTTTAATCTACCGTAGTATTAAACTCTAAATATAGCAACTTTATTGAAATTGGAATATTTAAAAAAAAAAAAAGAAGGAAAGAAAGCACTGGTAGATTCAGCGACCCTTTTTAAACCCGTCAACAGCATGTAAAATATATGTCCCCGGTGTATTTAATCGGTGCCAAATACACTTCAAGATTTTCAATATTACTAGGCATTTTATATTCTACAGCTGAACGTACACACACACACACACACACTTTATATACAGCCTACTTACAAAGTAGTTTATTAATTTTTCCTGGTGTTCTGCACTCGCATTTTTTTTTCATTCCTCTCGGGTGTCGCAAGCTCAAGCTCTCGCGATGCATCATGCAAAATGATTTAGATTCCTATCCTCTTAGCTCGCATATTTTTTATGCAGATATAGAAGGTGTACAGGGTGTATGATTTTAAAATGAGCAAAGTCTAGCTGTCACCCGAGAGAGAAAGCACGCAACAACCCTATACCAACAACTCGCATAGGTATAAATAAAATAAAAAAATAATATTATGTGAAGTGTAGGCCAACGCGACGATTAAAATGTGAGCAATTCTACGGCATGCAGGGACTGTACTGTGTGATATGTGCGGATGAGGAAAGGGAGAAAAAAAAATAAGATTGATGAAAGTAGGTGATAGCGTTGTAAAAAATAATAGATAAAATTGTAGAACGTTATAAGGGAGTACAGGGGAGAAAAGGGAGAGAGAGAGAGAGAGAGAGTTTAAAAGAAGGAAAGAGAGCGTATATACATAAGACTGCGTTAGAATTAGTATCGCAATAAAAAAGAATGCTTATAGGGGCTGAGGCTAGTCGTATAAGTATATATTTATACATATGTACGCTCAACTCGAGGGAGTGGTAGTGGTGGCTTAACTCCAGCAGCGCAGCAGCAGCAACGTGCCGTATCGTTCGGGGGTGTATGTAGGAGTGCATACGGAGATGCGGGAGGGCAAAGAGAGAAGGTATAGGAGTAGAGGCAATGCGAGCTTGCGCCGCCGGCTGGAGAGCGCCGCAGCCGACTTGCCGCCGTCCCCGCTAGTAGCAGCAGCAGCAGCGCCGAGACGGTGGTAAAGTAGTAAGCGCGCCTCGGTCTCTCGGGCGCCTCTCAGAGAGCCGGCAGCCCGCACGTAGCGAGCTGCTCTCCGACGTCGTTATCCACGTCGTCGTCCTCGTCCTCGTCGTAGACGTGTCTAGTACCCCGTGCACGAGAAAAAAAAATTGAAAGGGTAGTGGAAGAGGAGGAGGAGAAGAAAGCCAAAAGAGAGAGAGACAAAAAAAAAGAAAAAGGAAGAAAGAGAGAGGCGCAGCCGCAGTGGTCGGGGGTGCGCGCACGCGATCCAGGCTTATACTTGCCGCACTAGCACCTCGACACCTCTATACCTTCCTCCTTCGCAGGACGTTGGACGAGACTCCGGTGATAGCCGAAAAACACCTGCCAGGGAGTCGCTCTAACCCAGCTCGCGATCTCGGCAGCCCCCGCAAGCCGGGCACCCGCTGCCCCAGCGGCAACCAGGTGAGTGCGAAGTGGACCACCCCCCGCCCCCCTCCACCCCTCTTCATTCCTCTTCAACCCACCCTTCCGGCATACTTCACGCCATATTGCCGCCACCGCGGCGCCCTTGGCCTGTCGTCCGGACTACTTCCTCCCGGCTCTTTCTCTCTTTCTCAAAAGCTGCAACGCGCATCTGCAGCTTGAGCTTGCAACTGCGGTACTTGTTTCGACGAGCTTTAACGGCTATTCCCTGTTGCCAAGGGCTGAAGTCTCCCGCACATTCTCCCTTTGCCCCTCGACAAGTTTCAGTAATTCGATAAAATAAGCCGCTGACATAGCCCGAGGGAAGGTCCAAACTTTCAGATATATTCGGTGAAGTAGAGATGGTGGTAGTTCGGAGAGGGTCGGGAGTTCGCCGAAACTTCAGTGATGCCGCATGCGCAGCGCGAAAAACGCCGGCTTCCTCGCACGTCTATATATCGTCGGGTCATCCTTGCTAAACTATCTACTCCTTTCAGAGCTTTCTATAGTTGTAAAAGTTATTATTTTCTGGACCTACCGAAATTCCAAATTTTATAGATTTTAGGGTACCAATTTGATTGAGTCATCATTCTACGAAAATTCGGGTTTTACGGCTGAGAGCTTGCGATCCTGCGTCGAGAGGAGGAATTTGCAAGTTCGCCAGTCACTCTCGGTCGGAAAAATCGATAACGCTCTCTTACTCAGCGGCGGCGAGAGAGCAGCTCTGACGTTGCGAGTAGCAAGGCTTCCCTACTCTTTTTGCCTGTCTGACTTCCTTCCATCCCTCTTCTTCTCTTTCTCCTCCTCCTCCTCCTCCTAATTTTCCTTTCCATCATCGTCTTCCTCTTCTTCTCGATCCATCCTTCGTTTCGCGTCAATTATTTTTCGATTTTCAACATCCTCCGATCTGTCTGGGCCGGATATTTGACAATTGCCGGGAAAGTGATTAGCTGTTACAGGCACTTCTCTATTCGCTGAAGTATTCTTGAATTAAGTTTTTCCAAAATCACGATAATCCGCAATGGATGAGCTTTACGCAATCCCGCTGCTGCTGATCAACTAATTATCTCTTACTCCACTAAGCTTTCCAATTTCGTCATTATCATTGACTTATAAAATATTAGCATAGAGTAAACTCACTTGATACCTCGAATATTCAGTAAATACCGATCATATCGTTAGAATCAGAAAATTCCATCTCTAATCAATATAAACGAATTCCAGCAAATTATGATAGCTTTAATACAAGTAAAAGTAAAAATACTTTCAATTGTATTAAAGCAAAAGAAAATAATAATAATAAAAATAATAAAAATTGACCGCATCTAGTTATGACAAGCATGCCTCCTCCCGTGGGGGACGAGGGAGGTGGGAGTAGCAGTGATACACCGAACGTAGCCGTAGGTCCTCCAGGACCTAGTGGAAGTGCGGAGCAGGCTCCGCCGAATCCTACACCACCGCCCAGCCAGCAGCAGCATCCACCCCCGTCTCCACTCAGCGGATGTTATCTACTAGTCGTCCTACCCGAGCCCCATACAGCACAACACAAAGATCTCATTCTCAATCGTCTTGCTAAAGGTATTTATTATTATTATTTCTTTTTTTTTTCTTTCTTTCAACTTTATATTTTTATTTTTCTTTTTTCGACTATTTTTTCTTTCACCTTTAATTTCACCTTTCTCCCCCCACCCCTCTCCGTCTTACTTAATAGTTGCGTGTTTTTATTGCTAGCGTAACTCATTTGTATCGTTGATCGTATAACAATCTCTCTCTCTCTCTTACTCTACTCTGACGTAAAAGAACATTTCAAAAGTAATTGCCACGTTTCTTTTTTAAATTTTTATATTTTTTTAAATTTAAGTGGTTCAAGCTCCATATATTTATTGAAACTATCGACATCGAATCAATATAGATAAATAATACTTTCGATACCAAGTATTGAATTATGATAAATAAAAAAATAAAAAAGTTTAAATAAACTCATCTACGAGTATTACCCTTTTTTTTCTATATATAACCATTAAATTGTCTTATACAACGTGAAATCCGTTATTTTGACGTAAGGACGAGTCGGTATTACGTAATTTATTATCCAGCACAGAATATATTCATTTATATATATACCTATATATAGGTGTATACCGATGACACATACCCACATCACATACGTGTATAGGTATATTATCGATGACGAGAAGAGTTTCAGGGAACGTTTGACTATCAAATGACACCATCTACTATGTTCTCGCTGGCTCGAGAGACCAGAGAGCTTTAAAAGGAACAGAGGCGACGAAGGGGGTAGGTTTGCTTTATTTCACCGATCTCTAGTCAACGTCGTAAATGTCAGAAGTCAGGACGCTTGAAATCACAACGACCACCACGAGTAGTAGTAGTAGTAGTAGTAGTGGTAGTCAGGAGTTAGGTGGCAGTAAAATAAAGAATAAGAAAAAGTATAGTAGGGGTTGGCTCTTGGTCTAAGTCGGACGATATCCGGAAAGGCGTCGCGTGACTTCCGCGACCGCGGTCCGCTATATATACACATACATACACAATACGCCAGAGGGGAAAGGAAGTGGAGGGTTAACGGTAGCGAGGATATACGCGCGTGTGTATATAGCTATGAGGCTTTCTTAGCGCAAAGAATTTCGTCGCAAGCCCACTCGTTAGACCCTCTCTCTTTTTCTCTCTCTTTCTTGGGCTTTTCTGTTGCTAGGTGCCGTTACTCGATCGACACACCTCCGTCATCGGCTTTTCGACTTCCTCGCGGCCTTTTTTTTGGCCTTCCGTTTTTTTTTTTTTTTTGCTCTCTCCTTCAACGCGTCATTTTCAACGTGCACGCTTCCTTTTTTTTCTCACTTGAAATTTTCAGCCCGGCCAATAA